>PVIA01013091.1:0-34018 GCA_004024845.1 Tonatia bakeri | reverse complement strand
GGTGTTGGGGCAGGGAGGACTGTGTCCCCCTCTGGTTCTGGAGGGCTGAGCAGCCTGTGCAGAATGAAGGTCCTCTGATGAAAAACCAGCCGAACAAAGGCCTCAGTTATTTCCCAAGCCTGATCCCCATCTGAGTGTTACCTGCAACAGACTGGATCAGCCTTAGGGGACAGGAGGGTGGGAGCCAGTATCTTATCATCTGACAGGCATGAGCTGGGTGTGGGGGAGGTGCTGGTGGGAGTGTGGGGGCCTGGCTCCCACTGCGGTCCTGCTGGGAGAAGCCACCGCCTGCATTCAACACCCCGTAAAGCAGTCTTAGCAACATGTACCTCAGCACCACTGCCTGGCCCCTGTGCAGTACCCCGTGGGTGTGTCAGCCCAAATCTAGGTTCTGGGGGTCCTGCTCAGGTGAACAGAATATCAGAAGAAGGGCTGAAAGCCAAAGGACAGAAGGACGTGTGAAATCAGGCCATGGCAGCCAGAGGCTAGCTCAGGTCAAGTGTATAGGGAGGGAGTTGGAGAAGACAAGAGGCCCTCCTGTGTGTGGGATGGGGCTGGGGAGGAGGGAGGGCGGGCGGGCTCGCTCCCTGGTCCGGCGCTGGTTTACCTGCCACGCAATCAGGTCCTTGAGGCGGTTCAGCTTGTCCTGGTCCTCAGGGTGGTCCCTGGTGTACTCTTCAGTGAAGAAGGCCTGGGGAGGACAGACAGGTATTTGGGATTTCCTGTTCCTTCAGTGTGGACCCCCTAACCCAGCTGTCTGGTGCTGAGAGAGGATGCCACTTTGGAGGGGCAGCAGTGAGGTCACAAATACTTGGTGGGACAGGGACCCACAGTGACCTCACTGTTTGCTCTCCTTGGAGGATCAGCACCCACAGGGGATGGGCCATGACCCCAGGACGGCAGTCCAGTCCTCAAGCGGGGTCCCCGGGTTTGCAGCATCCACACACCACCTGGGCACTCACTGGAGATGCAAATTCCTGGCCCCGCCCAGACCTACTGAGTCAGAACCTGGGTGGGGGGCACCTGTGTTCATTCAGAGGCTTTTTGAGGATCCCCATTCATGTTTGTGTGTGAGAGTGTTGCCCCCAGCTCAGCTTATCATCTCTGGCACTGTGTGTGATCCTGGCGCTCCCAGCTCTTCTGGAACTGACGTGCTCAGTGTGTGTGCATGCATGTACACACACACGCAGATCAGCCCTCACAGCCAAACAGAGGCTCACCGACGACAACTACGTGGGGTGCCCAAGGGAGGCTGGAGGGACTGCCGGGTAAGTGACTGGAATTACCGTGGATTGCAGGACTGTGTTGTACTCTGTTTCACATCAGTGAGCAGCAAAGAACAGAGAGTAGGGAGTTCACTGTGAGGTTCACTAGCGTGAGGGGTCGTTCTTCCCCTCAGTGTCTTCCATAGTGTGTGGCCTAGGTGGCAGCCCGGTGAGGACTTTCTACTCTATTTCATTGCCTGGAAAAGCCGTGCTCACCTACTGAGAGACCAGCATTGTTCCCCCAGTGGCTCATGTGACTCATGCATCTGATGACTTCGCTTTTTGCCCTGGACAGCAGGAGGCTCAAAAACAAAACTGTGGCTCAGATGTGTGGGGATTTCTGGAAGGACCTTATGACCTAGATATCCACACTATAGCTCTCAGGGTTGATCCTCTGCTTCATCTGTGTTGTCAGAGATTTTGGGTTTCATTTCTTCCCATTTGTAGACGACATTTCCAATCATCTTTGACTCATGGTTCCCCCACTGCAGTGGTCTGGCTTACGGTCACCTGGGCATCCCAGAGCCTATGCTTGGCAGAGGTACCTGGGTGTGTCCAGTGAGCTAAGGGGCCCTTGGGACCCTGGCTCCTTCTGGCCACAGCACAGTGCAGCACTAGGTGGCAGGCAGATGAGGGAAAGGCTGTAGGACCTCTGGAAGGTGAGTGAGGTCCAACCAAGCTGAGGTCTCTTTTGGGGCAAACAGCCCCAGTAAGGTGAGTGACAGGCTACTGTGTCTGTCCCTGGCCCTCAGGCCCCTCGGGCCCCTGCTTTGTCCCCCACTGCCAGGCCCTGGACCGCAGAAGTGCTCACCTTCTCGTACTTGGCGAAGCCCCCCATGACAGCAGGGTCCACAATCCCGTTCAGGAGCATGGACAGGGGGTTGATGGGGAGGCTTTCGTCACTCTGGTACTGGTTTATCATCATCAGGATCTTCTCGTTGGCCGTGGACATGGTCTCAATGGCATTCTCCAGCGGGCTGATGGTAGTCTGTTGAAAACAAGATCACCAGAATGAAAGGGCCTTAGCAGGTTGCTTTGAAACAGGTACACGCCTTGGTAGGGATTTCATCTGGAGCTGGAACTCAAATGAGCCAGTGCTCCTCGGGGCCAGGGTGTAGCCAACTCTGGTAATCAGTGAGCTGTGGGGGGGCGGGGGGGGCAGTAGTGTCTGCGGTCTGGGGCCAGGCAGGCTGACTTCCTGTGAGACGGGACTTCCCTGGTGGAGAAGGCAGGCCAGGCACTGCTGGTCTGCTCCAGGGAGGGTGTTCCTTCTTATTACACGTGTGAGACTTGCTCCGGTTCAACCCCTCCGGCATTGCCTGTGTGCCTGCTACGTGTGAGCTGTCAGCAGACAGAGCAGAGTGGCTGGCGATCTGGTCCCCCAGCCTGGCCCACAGTCTGTTCTAAAACTGGCTTTTACAGGGGGGTCACTGTCCCCACCCAGGTGGGCTCCATTGTGTTGGGAAGATAAAACAGCCCCTCTCCAACACCCCTTAGAAAGCAATGTAAACGAGACACCATCAGATGCTGGCTGTGCAGGCCGGGTTCTCAAGAGCATGGGATCCAGAGCAAAAAAGTACAAGGGTCTGAGAACTTCTTCTGTAAAAGCTCCTGAGACTGGGTTGGTTGGGCGCTTCCGGTCGGACCCTCCCCGTAGCAGCTACTCAGCCCAGTGCCCGTAGGGAGCCAGCAGCTCCGGGCAATGCGCAAATGAGCGAGTGGGGCTGTTCCAGTAACAGTGTGCAGAGCCCGGGGCAGGTGCGGTCTGGCCCACAGGCCAAGGCTGCTGAGCCCTGGACGAAGCCCAACAAATTAAACAGTGCAAATCTCAGCTCTGTTTTTTTTTTCCTAGCTGTGTGATCTTGAGCAAGTTTCCCAAACTTCCCAAGCCTTAGTTGGCTCATTAGTAAGACGAGGCTGAGTGAGCCTACTCAGAGAACGGTGGGTAGCGACCGTTACTGCTTCTTGTAGGGGCTGGGACAGAGGACAGCAGTGGTCCTACCCAAGGAAGACTCACGGGCGGGGTGGGGTGCCCCCCTGTGTATGTAGCAAAGATCAGTTGAGATAATGTGACTGTGGACTCAGCAGAATGAACTCTGTGTTTCACGTGCTCATAACCTGCTCTTGGCAAAAGTAGGTTTACAGTTGTGAGCACGTGAAACACAAGAGTGTAGCAGGTAGACTACAAGAGTGTGTAAATGATGAGCCCTTACGAGATTGTGCCTAAGCGCGCCATGCCATTGTGACATTCTTTTGAGTTAATAAAGCTGTAAAACTGGTGTAATAATCAGAACATGGACGTCTTTTTCCCTCCGAACAACTGTAAACCTACTTTTGCTCTCCTCTGTATGCATATGTGTGTGTATACGTACACATAACCCTCGCTCCACCTGCTGCGAGGGGAAAACGAGTTATTGGGGAAAACGCTTTGGGGACAGTTTTCAGGGGGAAAAAGCATCAGCCCCAAGATGAGGCGATGCTAGTCCCTTGCAGTCCAGGGCGTTTCATGTTCGGAGGCATGTCACCCACTCCACCTTCTTTAGTCCGGTCCCCTGGAGCCCCACCCATGAGCTGCCCCGGACAGGCATTACTGTCACATCTTACTTCGGCCATTCATCACTGTGGCCAACACCTCACATCTCCAGGCCTCAGTTTTCTCAGAAGCAAAGTAGTGGGGATGGACAGGAACCAGGAGGATTGCAGATGGGGGACCCCCAGGCCACCCTGAGAGGCCGGGTGTCCAGACTGCACACGAGCCCTAATTTTAAAAATCTTAACAAATATTCTTGAGCACCATTTACGGATCTGGGTCTGTCGGCACTCAGCGATATGGCAGGGAACAATACAGACACGAATCTGTCTTCTTGGAGCTCATATAATAGTAGAGTTTATAGTCTAATATGGTGCGTGTAATATTTTAGGTATTGAAATCAACATGCAGGCACATGGGACATTCTGTTAGGAGGTGGCCAGTGTGTTGAGGGAAGGGGACACAGGCAGAGGCTCTGTTGCCCACAGTCTGAGGGGGACACAGAAGGACAGAAGCCACCTTGCTGGGCCCCACAAGCTGGGGAGGGCACAGCCAGGGCCATTGGGTAGAGGCTACAGAGTGGGAGGAAGTTTCTAATTCTTCCCCTCAGAAGAGGGATTGATAACAGTGTGTAGTTCACACGGTTGTGTGTCACATGGGACAATGTCATAACGCCCTTGCCGCAGTGCCTGGGACACTCACAAGCATACCCTGTGTCAGTCTGTCCCACGAGTAAGAGCGTTTCCAGGGCACTACTGATTGCAGGGGTAGCATGGGGATGCTGAGGAGGAGCAGGAGAGAGGGATCCAGTCCAGGTACCTGAGGTTGGGGACAGACCCCTGCCTCACTTACAGACCTTGACTAGCCCACCGACCGCTCCGCACCTCAGCTCCTCCACCTATAAAATAGGGGGAGGGGTTGTGTCGCCGGGTGCTGTAGAGGGGTCCGAGGAGGGCATGCACGTGAGCAGTTCAGCACATGCTCAGTCAGTGCTGGTCGATATTGTCATCACCATCACCATTCTGTTCTCCCCAAGGTCCAGGCTGCGCCTGTGAGCAGCAGCCTGGAGGGCCCCTGGGTGGCTGGGCTCCCTGCAGGGAAGGTGGGCACTGGTGCTGATGACGGGCAGCGTGTGACACCCATCAGAGCACGTGGCTCCTCTGCTCTGGATTCCAGGTCTGGTTAAGGCCCGCAGGGCCCGGCGTGACCTGGCATGAGACTGACTGCTACCCAGCCCTTTGTTCTGATCCAGGCACAAGCATGTTCTGGCCTTGGGGCCTTCCCACTGGCTGGTCCCTTTGCTGGAACGTCCTTCTCTTCTCTGTCTGCGTGGACCAGCCCCTGACTTCCTCTAAGCCTGTGCTCAGAGCCCATTTATCAGGAAGGCTTTCTCTGGTCCCCCTGTTTAAACACCACCTCCTCCACCATCTCTTTCACTCTTCCCCGTAATGGCTGTCACCGTTCGACGTTAACATGTATTTACTTTGACGTTTTAGTCTATCTGTCCCAGGAAAATGTAAACTTCATGGCAAAATCTTCCGGTCTTAGAACAGCGTTTGGCATGTGTTAGGTGCTCATGAAGCATTTGTTGAATGAATGAGATGTCCTGAATTTGTCCCTTTCAGGTGTCCTCACGGCCACCCTGGCCCTTCCCCTGTATTGTGTGCGCTGAAATGTCCTTAGCTGTCTGAGGGCATGAAGACCCTGAAGTGTGTGGAGGTGTAAAATACGTGCTGTTTGCACAAGAGAGTGCAATCATTTGCACGCTAGCCGGACCTTGGCTCCTGTGGCATACTCTCACTACTGCTTGCTGTGGGAGCTCTTCTGTGCGAGCCTCATTTCATCCAACTGTAAAATGGGTTCACGGTGGGATTCTGCAGATGGACCCCGAGGGGCTTCTGGGACCCAGAGGACACGAGGGGTGCCTGCATGGGTAGAGTTCCGTGCCCCCTGCCTCCCCCCTGCATCGAATCGCAGGAGCTCCCCATTCATCAACTTTCACTGCATCAGGCTGCTTTTGTGGGGAAAGGTTATCTGACGCTTAAGAATCTGAACATAGCTAATCTGGATGCTGCCTCGGGTCGCTGCCTGCACTGGAATTCTGGAGCTCCCACAGCGGCTTCGGACACAAGCCCCTGAGGCTGGGAGAGGGGTGCCGAGAAGGACTGCAGACTCACCTGGGACATGTGGACCACCTCGAACCAGCGCAGGATGCCCGGCAGCTTGTACGCAGTCACGAAGGAGGTCCTCTCAATCCACATTGACTGTGCCGCAGGCAAGGGGTGACAAGGGAAGGAAGCAACGTGTAGGCAGCCTGGGTATTAGAGATGCTTGGCGGGGTCCTAGCCAAACCCCCAGGCCTCCCATCCACCCGAAATCAAAATAAATCCTGCGAGGCCCAGAACACACTCTCTCACCTTACCCTTAAGAATTCTTTCCCAACGTGAAGTTTAAGTTTTCCCTGGCCTTGGGTCCAGTAAGTTTTAACCCGGGTCTCTGAAGAGTTTGAATTTTTAGGCAACATTGAATGCATCCACCTGCATTTTCTGGGGGAGGGCCCACAGGGTGCCTTGGATTCTCAAAGGGGCAATAACTCCCAAAACAGGACGAATGAAGGCAAAGAGCTGAAAGAGATGTGAAGCTACCTCCTCTTACCAGCCTTGACCTTGGGAAGAGAAAACTGGCTCTAGCTTGGGAAACATATAGGGAATAGTGGGGACTAAAATCTCTGTGGCTTACAGTTGGTATTTCCTGGAGGGTTCGACTTTCTCAACGCCCCTGCTTACTGTGAGGGGTCCTTCCTTCTGCAAATGCCTAAATGCCTGTGCTTGCAAGGCACACATCACACAAAGGCCCAGGTTATATCTGGAAAGTGGAGGGGCTTGAGAAATAAACCCAATGGAAAAGACCAGGAATGGGTGTCACCACATCAGTGGATGCTAGTTGTACTTCCTTTGGCTTTGGATCAAGTCCCCTCTGGTCCTGAGGTTGGCAGAAGTGCTCCCTGCTTGGTAAAGGGGGCCCCAGGGAGTGGTCAGGGCTGCTGAGGGCGTGGGGAGGTACTCACGGCAAACTCATTCTCGGGATCGACCGCCCCCCTGCGCACCGGCCGGGAGTAGTGGAACCTTTGCACATAGTTGCATTTATAAAAGCTGCAAGACAGGAAGAGGCTGAGGCTCCTAGCAGCATGCCTGGCTGCGGACACAGAACCGGACCTGAGCTAGTCAGGGTGGCCGTTACTGCAGGCTGCAGGCCTGGCAGCGTCCTTGCTATAACCCGGAAAGCCAGGCTTTCCTTGCAAGGTGATTTAGAAGGGAGATTGGGTTACACCTTCCTGGGAACACAGCAGCCCCTAGGGTACCCAAGGAGCTGGAATTCTTGCATGAATGCACAGAGTTCCCTGGGCCATCATTTCCTGTGACCTCAATGAATGACCTCAAGGGGTATCTTCCAAGGACTGCATTAGAGGTCTCAGTCTCCCCACAAACCACTTTTCCTGAACCTCTAGTGAGGTTCTGCCATCGGGGCTGGCAGGGCACAGTGCTAGCTGTGTGGCTGCTGTCCCCCACCCACAGGAGCCTGACTGAGAGGGTGACAGGAGGCTGGGGTCTGAGCCGTGTGCTCTGAACACACCCATTGTCAATGGACAGCCTCAACGAATGCTGAGATGACGCCCCTCTGCTCGGTGTGAGCACTGCCCCGCCCCTGAGCTTCTCCACCCACTCGCCTGTAGGATCAACCTGAGTGACAGGTTCTCCCCAAGCAGTTAAGGGGCTCTTACTACTGCTTGCTAAGGGTCCGCCATGACTCAAGGTGAGGCATGCCCTCACTCCTGTCATCCACCTCTGGCTTCAGCCTGTTTAGCGGCAGAGCCCAGATGGCTGATTGGGAGTGATTTTCCTCCCGAAGAAGAAGGAGAAACAGGCTGGCTAAGACAGAGAAGAGACTAGGGGGGCATGAGACCTATCTTGCCACCAGGTCGGCTTGGGGACCCCATGGGATTTCTTCCCCACCCCCTCCTTCCAGTGAGCTGTGGGTCTTACTTTATAATCTGGTCAGGTACCGGCTTGTTCTTGAACCTGGGGTGTTCATCCAAGACGGGCTGGACAGTGAAACACTGGATGTCTGGGACCCCTGGGTTAAGGATTCACGACACGTCTGTAGGCCACAGGGATGGCTCCAAGCACAGCAAGTCCTGCTGAGACCTTCCAGGCCAGCCTTCTGGGGTCAAGTTTGCTGGGTCAGGTTGCTGGCTGACAGCTAGGTCCTACTGACCCGTTGGCAGCCAGAGCTGCCTGTCACTGGCAGGCCTGTCCCAGGGCTCAGCCCCTGTTAACAGTTGGCTAGTAGTGCTTAATCATCATTATCATTAACAATAATACCATCTGATGCATTTATGGCTCTAAATCAATTGCAGAACACACCTCCCCATGGTCTCCTTTCATCTCTCCAATTCCACAGAGCAGCATTTTTAATGCAAATTGTCCCCGTTTCATGGATGAGGATGTCAAGGTTAAGGAAGCTGGACAATTTGTTGAAGCCTGCACAGCTAGTGAGAGCAGTGCAGGGATTTGTGTTTATATCTTTTAACCTTGAGCTCAGGGTTCTCTGGCTGCAGACTGCTACACAGGGGGGGCCCTTGGACCAGCGGCGTGAGCATCACCTGAGAGGCTGTTAGAATCGGTGAGTCTCAGGCCCTGCCCCCAGCCTGTTGAATCAGACTCTGCATTTTTGTAAGGTCCTCATCTGCACGCTCACATTCCAGAAGCTCCGCTTTAGAGTGTGCAAAACGCACGCCCTTTTACACCCTAACTCTGATAGTCTGAGTGTGAGTCCTGCAGCAGGACCGTGAGGCCACGTCCAGGCTCCGTGGGGAAGAGTCCCACAATCGATGAGTGACGCCTGCCATGGGCACTGAGGCAGAAGAGGCTCTGTGTGTGCCAGATTTTTGTCACACTTATTCTAGACCTTGATTCACTTTACGCGAATGACATCGGACACCAAACGAACACAGTCCACTGTCACTGGGCCGATGCCTGCGCCCTCTTTACCCACCTCCCTTTAGAGGCCCAGGTTCCCCCATTGCTCCATTCTACCATGTGGCTCCAGACACTCTTACCGTGCTCCTGACACTTCTGCCAACTACGGGACCACAGACTCCTCATGTTGGCCTCCTAACGCGGACGGTTCAAAGGGTCGACTGGGATCTGACCCACCTCCCACCACTGCCTCCGGGGGTTGAACAGGTGCTACTGTCCCCTCTGCTTGGAGGACTTTCCCTCAACCCAGCACCTCCACCAGGGCCCGGTTCACCCTCAGGCAGGCCTGTGCTCAGAGCTCTGGTCTCTCAGCTCCCCGTCTTCGCCCCCGCCCTCCCGGATTGTGAGCTTTCTGATAGCAGGGCCTCTGGGTCTTTCACACATAGAAAACAGCATTCCAGGTTAAATTCCACTGGCCCTCCTTTCCACGAACTCACTGCACGCCAATGTGGGGCATGTCCTGCATTTCCGAGCATCTTAGGGGTAAGCTCCTTGGCCGCTAGCATTTCCGCCGCAGACACTTCCGCCACAGAACCAGTGTGCCGTAAAGCAACTTTGCCGTAACAGACAAAATAACTGACCAATGGCGGTTTCACTTCTTCATTGACCAATCCATTTAAATCCATTAAATACTTGAATGTATTTGAGCTAGTTGTCACGACAGCTTGGTTTTATTTCATTTCTCCATCGGCAAATTCTTGCAGTATTCCCACCTTTGTTACATAAATCTTAGCCCTCATAACAGTCTACACAGTGACAAGCAGATGGGGTGGTCTGGAAACAGTGGGTGATGACACGTGCATGTATTTCCGCGATAGAAAATTTGGCAATAAAACTTAGGGGACAGGATTGCGTACCACAGTAGAAAATGATCACATGTTGGCTTGTAAATCCTTAGATGACATTGCATGTTTTGTGTACAGTGACACATTTCCCGGACAGCTTTGGAACATCTAGCCATACACATATGAAAATATGTGACTGCAAATCAACCAGTAAAAAAGGATGCATAGCAATCGAGTCTGTTAAATATTGTTATTCGCTTTTTCCTGTTTCGGTCTATCCTTTCACGGCAGAATTGCTTTACGGCAAATCAGTTCCGCAGCGAAAATGTTTGCGGTGAACACACCCATGGCCAAGACGTTCAGTGTGGAAGTGCCCGAACCCGAGGTAATCCACCCACCCGCGACCTGCGGCTGCTCTCCCACCAGCACGGCAGAGCACCGCCGTGACAGAGGCCACGTGGCCCTCTACGGCTAAAAGATTCTCTATCTGTTCTTTTAGAGAGGAGTTTGCCACCTCCTATTTTACAGAAGGTTCTGGGTCATGTCTACTGATCTTAGCAGCTGGCCTGTGTCCAAGAGGACAATCCAAATCTGTCCCGATGAAGCTGGTGACCCGAGAGGATGAGTGACTAGTCTACAGTTAGAATTGTGGCCCTGAGGCCTGTGCAGAGAGGACAGCAGGGGACAGGAGACACCCAACTAAGGCGCCTTTGTTTTTAAGTGTCATCCCTCACTTGGATACCTAAGTGGAAAGACCTGTCACCTTTCCAGGGCGCGTGAGCTTTTCAACAAGCGAAGGCAAGAGAGCGGGGCTCAGATCTGGGTAACAGGCCTTCTGATCCTGGTTGCATCCCTTCCCTTCATGTGGTCTTGCTCCAGTGGCTTCCAGTTTGGGAGCCTTGGTTTTCTTACTTGTAAAATTCAGAGAGCAATAATGCCCACCCGGTAGGGTTACTGTCAGGGTAAAAGGAAACGATGCATGAGGCATGCCTGGGACACGAATGGCCAGTTTGTAAAGAACATTCTGTTTATCGCTCTCAAGTACAATGACATTAGAGGAGAACACACACTCTGAGACCCATGGGTCTTGAGTTCAGATCTCGACTCCAGCGCTAACCCGCTTTGTAGCGTGATTGCCCCGCCCCATGTACTCCCTGTCTATGAAATAGGGAAAATTCACACTAACCTTGTAGGATTTCATGGGAGCTAAAGGAATAATGGTAATAAAGCGATTAGTCCTGTGCATAGTGTGAAGAGGACATTTGGAAAATGTCAGGCCTTCCTCTTTCCACCTGGTTCTGGACACATGAGCCTCTATATATGAGCCTCTGGCGCAGGAACACATACTCTCCCCACCTGCCCCAAGTTAAAGGCCACAAGGCTGTTCAACACCAGATGTCCACTTAGAAAGGCCTTAGTACTAATCCCGTCTCCTCTGTAACCAAACGCACGTCCGTGAGCAGCTGGCTCCACCGCCAGCTGCATTTCCTCCCACAAATAACCATGGCAGAACAGGCATGAAGGACAGGCGAGCGTAACGAAAAGGTTACAGATGAATATGTATCACCCGAGGGAAAAATATTTGGATTACAGCTCGGCAGACTTAGCAGACCAGCTATGCAACCTGTCAGCCCCATTTTACGTAACATAACTTAATTTGTATAAAAGGCTGCAAAGCAGGAAGCCAGGCCAGTTGAACGCACCTCCACTCAGCAGTCTGCCTTGTCCTGGAGAGTCCACCCTGCCCGGGGTTAGCTGCTGGCCCTGTGAACACCACACCCTGCCCAAGCTCACTGGGTGATTTCATGTCACCTCTGTCTTCTGTGTACGCCAGTGAGCTGTGCCCTCTCTCGGCAACGACGCTGGCACAGTCCTGAGCTCTAAGATGCGGCTCTGTGGGCTCGAGTCCCAGCAGGGCCACCCGTGTCTGGCCCCTTGGCTGGACCGTCTGCAAGGATACACTGGCCCGGGGCGTTCTTCACATCATCCCCAGGGGCGGAGGTGGTGTTCATCTTCTCTGCGTTGGGGAACTGGCTCATGAGCTGCAACTGGAAATCTTCCCTTCGCTCATACTCCTTGCCTCGGTAGATGAACACTTTGTTCTGCAGAGAAATGACACCCACCAGCGATCTCAGGGCCCAGGGTTGGAAGACGTGGTTCAAGCAGAGCTGGGAAGATGGTGACAGGGGCACAGGGCTATGGGGACCTCCTATAGACCTTTCTCCTCTCCCTGCCCACCAAGGAGAGGAGGAGCTGAACCCGCTGACCTTGCAGGGCACACCACTTCCTCGAAAAGATGGGCTCTAAAGGGAGAGGGGGTCGTGGGTGCTGGAAGCTTCCTCTTCCTGCTGTCCCATGCAGAGCTTTTAGAGTAATTTCTCACTCAGCTTTCTCTGTGTGGGTCACACCTCCTCCCCTGTTTACATGGCCACAAGTGTTACCTACGGCCTTTAATGGGCTGTGTGTGCTGGGCCTGCGGGATGGAAGGGACCAGCGTTTGGGTCCTTCCTCACTTGGCTCCTGGTCCTAGCTCTGTGGAAACACACTCTTTACCCTTCCTCGACCATGGCAGCCTTTCCTAGACCAGCAGCTTTCCAGCAGAGGGTGATTTCCCCCACTGTGGGATGCTGGTAATGTCTGAAAACGTTTCTGGTTGTCACTCGGGGGAGGTGGGTACAGACCTGGGATGCTGCTCAACATCCTTGAATGCGCAAGGCAAACGACTAGTTTAAAATGTCAATATAGCTGAGGCAAGAAACGCTGTCTGGACCAGGTCTGTGCAGCCTCTAATGGCCCCTCAGGTCTTCTGTCCAAGCCTAGGTCTGTCAGCCCCACAGATTAGTGCTTCCAGACCTGGGGGAGTCTCCCGAGGAGCCCAGGACACCTACAGAAGTACAAACGCTCAGGCCTCACTCCAGACCTGCTGAAATGGTGGCAGGGCCCAGGAACGAGCATTTTCATCAGGTTCCCCAGGATGTTCCAATGCGGGGTCCGGTTTGGGAAGGCACCTCTGCTCCATCGGGGAACCCTCAGTGCTGCCCCCTGCTGCAGCGCACGCCCACTTGGGCTTCCATGCTGATCCCTGATGGTGAGTGATTCGCCCCCTTGAGTGTAGAGCAGACCCGGTGGGTCAGAGAGCATGTTCACTGTTTCTTCTGAATCTCACTGCGCTCGGCAGTGAGCCACAGACACCCAGACTGGAAGGAAGACTTCGGCAGACCTAACCCAAGTCTCTACGTGGTGAATGAATAATCCACAAAAGCGGAGGTTTAGAAACTGTGCTCCAGGGGCCCACCAGGGGCCTCAAGGCCCTTTCATGGCCTCACAGGATCCAAGCTGTTTTTGTAATAACCATAAATTGTTATATTTAAGAGATTTGCAGAAACAGGAAATGATTCACTATTTGCATTCATTTTTAAATTAGAAAACATAGTTATTTTTTCATACAGATGCCACGTATGTTAGTGCGTGATGGATTTATTGTTTTGAAATATATTGATAAATATTTGCAAATTTTCTCAGCTTTAACTTTGAATGTGGTAACTATAGATAGTGTCTATAAATACAGAATTTCATCGGGGACCTCAGTACTTTTCAAGAGAGGAAAGGGGTCCTGCTTCCACAAGTTCTGAGAACCAGTGCCCCGCAGGGCTCGCTCAGGGGCAAAGCCTCCTTTCAGGAGCAGGGAGTGCAGCGCCTCGGGGGGTGGCCCGGGGGGCTGTGTTCTGAGAGCAACCCAGGAGACTCCCGGGGACTCTGATGAAGGGGACTGGGAGGGAGTGGGGGGCGGGCACGCAGCAGCGCATGGAGGCAGGAGAGCGCGGTGTCTGCACACCCGCAGGTCCTCCAAGCCCAGAGGGACAGCCACGACACAAAGGCCCTGCACCCGGCCTGTGTCTGAGCTGCCGCACACTCACCCGCAGGAAGGAGGGGAATCCCTGGCCGTAGTACCCGACGGCAAAGTAGTCCGGTTTGGGTCTGAGGATTTTCATGATGTTTTCATAGAACTTCGCCTGTTGGATCTGAAAGGGGAAAACTCTCAGCTTGGAATGACACACACACATGTCAAAGGCACATGTAAGTCGAAGAGGCCACAGCAGAGATATGATTGTGACACCTGAACGAGTGTGCTCGGCATACCTGTGTGCACACCGGTGGGAATGTCTGTGACCCTAACAGTGCAGTGGGTTTCACGTCCACAGAGTCAAGCAACAACAGACTGAAAATACTAGAAAAAAGCTCCCAGAAAGTCCCCCACCCTGCAAAATGCTTGCATTTGCCCCGTGCCCAGCCCCACACTGCACCCATGAGAAGGAAGTGATGTGTGGGCACACCCCCCGCAGCCTGTGGAGAGACAGAGGTTAGAGGCAAGTCCTACGCCAGTATGTGAGGGACGTGAGCGTCTGCAGAGTTCATTGTTGCTGGGGGCCCTGGAACCAGTCCCCCATGGGCACCAAGCCACAACTGTAATAGCTCTGTTCAACACACCAGGTCCCACGTACGTCACGCTGCCTGGACCAGCTCACCGGCTGGCGCCGTCCTCAGAGCAGCCCTGCGAGCACTGTGCCTTCCCTCTGCAGACAAAGCAACGTTCTCTCGCAGCGCAGCCAGCAGGCGGGGAGGTGACCCCAGCCAGCTGTCCCCGGGCATGTGTCTGTGAGGGTCCCTTGGTGGATGTCGGGGTCTCCCCGTGTGTGCACACCTCATGTGCCATCGGCCCTAAGGGCTGTGTGTTTTCTGTATTTTAGTGTCTCTGGAAACACTGCACGTCTCACTTTACACCTGAGGGCCTCTTACCGTTGGCATGAGCTCGACAGAAATCATCAGCTAGATGTGACACAGCACACGTAAAAGGACAAACTGGGACACCTTACGTGTCACACAATATGGAAGATGAATGTGCATGGACCAGGCACGAGACTGTGAGGTATGCTTGGTGCCCAGATGTGTGCGCACATCAGCATGTGCATGCATGTGCATTGTGTGTGCGTGCACAGGTGGGTTCTGGGCGTGTATGTGGGGGCCTGAACGTGCTCTTTAGAATGCCTGTGCGCAAACACCTATGTGGACGAACTCATGGGGCAGGCACAGGTTGTTGTGTGAGCACGTCTCAGTGCACTCGGCCCCCTAACCTGCCCTGCCAGAAAGAACTGCACCCACGTCCCAATGCTCTGGCTCCCACTAGAGCTGCCCCGGCCTCTACGAATGGGCTGAGGTAGGGCCCCTGGGTCCTGACTCTCAGGTCACCAGGAAGCAGGTGGGGGGTGTGGGTGCTGGGGGAAGCCACCCAGCAGTTCTGCGTTTTCCTGCAGAGGCCGCCTCCCCTGGCCTCCACGGCACAGGCAGAACAGGCTGGCTCCCCGCCCTGCCTTTCCACTTCCTCCACCAAATCACAAGCACCAGGGAGCTAATGCGGAATGGCCAGATGGGGAGCATTTTAATGTGATTTATTTGTTAATTGGAAAGCGCAGATCTGCGTTTTTTTTAATTGGCTTAGTGATTGGTGGGGCGCTCACTCACTGCGCACAAAGCACAGCGTTGACTGGGAGCAGTGGCGGCGGCAGCCGCCTGGCGCCGTGCACGTGCTGAATACCCACCCCTGGACTCTGGAACCAGCTGATAAATTTTCCCAGAATTCCTCCCTTTGGAAATATTCCCACCTGGGAGGGAGCCGTTCAGCACAGCCTGGCTCAGCTCAGGCCCCACTCCCTTCTTTATCTAAGGGCCCATTTGTCTGACCTCCCTTCTCCTCATCCTGGCCTCTCTGGTGAGCTGAGGCCCTGAGCACCCAGCCTGCAGGACAGTCAGCTCCGCCAGTGACACCTTACCAGGTTCTGGCTAAGCAGCTCATAGTCAAAGATCTCCATCTCGTACTGCTCCGCCAGCTCCTTGCACAGGCTGATGGCCTCCTCCCACATCTGCAGGAAGGTCAAGAAGGCAAAGGTTAGGGTCCCTCCAGGCTTGCGGAGCCCTCACTGAGGAAGGGGCCTGGCGGCTCTGCCTCCTGGGACTCAGTGGCAAGTCCGGCCCAGCCCAAGCCCCAGCCCAAGCCCCAGCCCCACACTCTGGGAGCCAGGCGCTTCCTCTGCCGCTCAGTCCAGTTTCTTCATAAATAATGGAGCAGCCACAGACGGGGCTGGACACTGTCCCTACAGGCTCTCGGGACCTTCTCGACCCCTCTGAGAGGTGACCAGAGGTGTCCAGGCCTCCTACGTGAGAGACAACGTTTCACAGGCAGAGCGACTGCCCCAGCTCAGTGCCCGCCCCAAGGCCGGGCCAGGATGCCTCTGGGCGGCCCAGGGCCCTGCCTCATTCCCTGCCTTAGCAGGCAGTGAACCCTCGATGCCCTCGGCTTCCCTGGGGAAGGTGGGGCAGCAAGATGTTGGCCTTATTTTCCACAGAGAAACGGTTCGCTCACAGAGAAGTGAGCTGGTGCCAAAGGTCAGAGAGGTTTTTGAGACAGAGATGGGGCCAGATCCAGTTCTCCTAAAATTCATGTTTGGGATCTTTCCATTCTGCCAATCCCAACATTCCCCTCTGTCATTTTTCTCCCCTTCTCCCTCCCTCTTGCTCTTTTTTTTTTTTTTTGTGGCAGGGGTGGGGGTGGGGTGGGGCTAGTGAAGAATGAGACCTGCCCTCTTAACAGAATTTCGGTTCAGAATGCAGTGGGTTCACAGAGGCTAAGTGGTGCACAGCAGGTCTGCAGAACCCGGTCATCCGGTGTGACTGAGACTGTGCTGTCCCTTCTCAGCAGGGTTGTTTGGGCTGTGTGAGTGGGTGGGGGAGAGCACAGAGACCGTGGTGGGAGTGGTGCTGGAGGATTAAAAAGAGTGGTTGAGACTTTAAAAATAGGGCTTTTCCCTTTGTGAAGTCAATTCTGAAAAAACAAACCCTGGACATAGGGATCCTTTTCGTCTGCTTTGTCTGAGGCTGGGGCCAACAGACTACTCTTGCACCTGCCATCCTTGGGGTGGGAGGGTGAGGAGACCCTGAAGAGCGGCTGGGGATGCAGGGTGGGCTGGAGATCTGGCAGTCTCCAGGGACACCCATCACATTTCACGGTTGGTTTACGATGGAAAAATGCACCTGAATGGAAAAGCTGGTGGAGGAGGGGAAGGAGAAAGAAGAAGTTGCCAAAATGCAGAGTGTGCTTTGTAGCAAAAGTGCTCTCTCTGCAGCCAAGCATGAAATAAATAAATGCAGGTGCCAAGCGGAGGGGTTGTGGCTGCACACCCATGGACAGCTTAGTGAGCTGGGGAAAGGTGCCTTCCGCACCACGAGGCGCCACCACTGGGCTGGGCGAGGGGCTGCTGGGCTCAAGTGGCGGTCTTTGCCAGCTCCCCACCATAATCTGCCAGAAAGGCTCTCCCCATGTGTTAAGAGGCCACTAAGGGACCAAGAAGGGGGCCAGGCAGGAGTGAGGTACCTGGGATTTCCTCCCATGTCTGCCCCTGTGGTCACTGGGACCTCTGACGGTCACTGAACCCTGAGTCTAAGACATCACAGCAGCTGCTGGCTTCGAGCTGGGGGGTGGCACACAGGGGTGGAGCAGATGTCTGGATGGAACAGACGTGGGTAAAGCATACACTAAAACAGACATGCTAACGGGGTTCTGCGGGATGCAGAGGAGTTGGCCCGGTGATGACAGATGGACTTATGGAGGAGAAGCCATTGTGTGTGTCTGGGGCAGTGAGTTTCCACAAAGGGAGATGGGGCGGGGGGAGAAGTTGAAGGGACGCTAAGGAATTTGGGCTTCATTCTGGAAGTTTCCACAGCAGTGGCCTTCAGAGGGAGCTGTAGCCCTTCTGCTCCCTCTTCTCTGCTCCCAAAGTACTTAGTTACAACCCTGCTCCCTCCCCCTCCCCCATTATTGCACTGCAGCAAAGGGTGATATGCAAACAGGATCGTGATTGGCATGTCTGGTTTTCCAACCAGAGAGTAAGATCTCTGCGATCCAGTGTCATGCCTTTTTCCTCTCTGCCCAGCATGGGGCCGGCTGACCTGGATACCTTGCAGAAGACGAAGCTCAGCCTGCACTTTTGGGACTGCCCCACGCCACCACCCGTGGGGACCAACTTCATCAGCTGATAAGCCAATGGGAAGCTCTGACCTGATGTCCCGTCCTGCAGTGCAGGGGGTTCCAGAGCCACAGTCTCTGCCCTCAAGAGGCTTATAATTATAAATTACAGAAAGAGTGCTCTCCAGCCACTCCGCTCCTGGGGATTTATAAGCCCTTCCACAGACATTACCTCACTCTGTCTTTCCAGGGGAAAGTGGGGAGATCAGACAGAGACAGACGCGGCGTATGCAGCAATAGGACAGACCAGATTAAGTGTTCAGTCCTGTCCTGATGAACTACAAGAGGCTGGCTGTGCAGAGGAGAGGCAGGAGATGGATGGAAGACCCCAGGAAGGCTGGATGGAGGACACGGCCCATCCCCGGGAGCCTTGAAGGTGGAATCGGGCCTTAACAGTGAAGTTAAAGCTTAACGAGATGTTCCCAAGTACCAGGTCCTGTGCTAGCTGCTCTGTATGCATTTTCTCACTGAATTTGCGCAGTATCACTAGGAAGTGGGTACTACTAGCATCTCACTGTGATAAGTGGGGGACTGGAGTCTCTGAGGAGCCCAGGAACTGTGGGTAGAGGAGCGAGGTTTGAAATGCAGGCCACTTGGCTCCAGAGCCTGAGCACACATGTCCCCTCTGGGTGGGGGTTGGCCTTGGGGTTGGTGCTTCCTAAAGGTCCCCTGGTGGGCAGTAGTGGCCTGGCTAATCTCCTGACTAAACCCCACTGAGCATTCTGTGCTTGCCGTTTAGAGGTCCATGATGGTACCACAGTGTCACTCATATACTTGATCCGTTCAGTTATTCAACATGTATTCACTGGGCCCTGCATGTCAGGCTCTGTCCTGGCCACTGAGCATTCAGCAGTGGGCAAGTGTCTGCATGCAGGGCATTCTTAAGTGAGGAGCCAGGACGTGAGCAAGTAGAACCAAAACGAGCAAGGCGATGCCTCACAGTGACAAGTGCTTTGAAAAGGCAACAAGAGTGACTCTAGGCTGGGGTATTGCTTGGTCCAGTGTGGTCAGGGAAGGCTTCCTGGAAAATGTGATGTCTGTGCAAAGCCCTGAGCAATGAAAAGAAGGCTGGCATGGGGTGCTGCAGAGGAGGGATGTTCCGAGCTGGAGAAGGCAGGTGCAAAGGCCCTGCGGTGGAGAAGAGCATGGTGCAGAGCACGTGAGAAAGAGGGAGCCTGGTAGGGACGGAGCGAGAGAAGCAGTCAGAGGACATTTCTGTTGCTCACGTGGGGCCTCGCAGGTCAGGGGCAGGACTCTCTGTAGCTTGTTCCACGTGGAATGGGGGGACCAGTAAGATGGCTGTAAGCAGGACAGCAGCGTGACCCAAAATATGTTTTACAGTCACCCCATTTCCTATACAGAGGAAGCTCTGGTCAGGGCAATAGGGGGAGCAGGGAGATGGCTTAGGACTCTTTGGGTGTCCCGGTGCGCGATACTGGGCCTTGATCGATGGTGGTGGGTCCGAAGGCGGAGAAGGCTGGAGAGAAGTGATCAGACTCAGGACTGGATGGGGAGCTGGCTGCCACGGGACTGGCTGTGGACTACGGGTGAGAGGGGCCCTTCCCAGCAGCAGGTCCCCCCAGAGAGGAACAGCAGGGACACACTACCTTTCCCTTGTCGAAGTAGCCTATGATGATCTCATACAGCGTCTCCTTCAGCTGTCGGTGGGTCTGGGGGTGCTGCTGGCCCGTCTGCATGACCTGTGATGCGCACTGCTCATCCGACCACTGTGGAGAGAGGACATGCAGAGTCACCAGGGGCTGAGAGGCCGCCGAGGGCAGGTGTCTCCCCTGCTGATGAGGAGCTGCCTCCCGACCCCCCCCCGCCCCGCCACCTGTGTCAGTGGTAGTCAGAGAGGTGCTGGTCTGCAGGTTCCGCTGGGGAAGCGTCTCCTGATTTCTGCCAAGTTCACTTGACTCTCCATTGGCTCATGTATGCGGCTTGTGGGGATTTTCTCTGAAGCCCTACATGGTCCTGGCTCTTCAAAAGTCAAAGGAAATCCCTCAGATTTTGTCCCGCTAGAGCAGCACTTTCGAGAGGAGGAAAACAGTGCTCTGGGTATGCTAGTGATGGGCAGCTGGTGTCTAGACGTGATGTAAAACAGCTGGGTGTTATACCACATGGTGAGATGCATCTGGAGGGGTTGCTGTTACAGCTCAGTGTGAAGGTCACTCAAGACCTTACGTGACCAGGTGAAGCAGTGCAGAGGGGTAACCTGTCAGGTCAGGACTTTTGGGACTTGGAGCGAAAGAAAATTGATTTTGGTGATTCTTTTTTTTTTTTCTTTTCATTTTCCCTTCTCTAACTGTCCAGCTTGCAGTGAGGGCCCCGAGGGGATCCGAGCAGGAGTCCACTTCGCTGGAAGGGCAGTACCTTCAGGAGCCAGGTGTGGAGGAGGAGCGTGTAGGCGGCCTCCGTGTAATTGTCGCAGTCCAGGTGGAGGTCGCGGAGTTTGTACAGGTACCTGTTCGGGGAAACACGCTGAGTCACCCGGTGCAGAGGTAAGGGGGCAGGTAGAAGTCAGATGGAACAACTGAGTATCTGGGGGTCACGAGGGAGCCCCCCGGGCCTGCCAGCCAGCACCCCCTGCACAGGTCATGTGAAAGTGCTCAGCGTCTGTGGGCACTTCATGCCTGGCAGGTGCCGTGCTCAGTATTTTAAATGCCTCGGACCATTGAATCCCCGTGATGGCCCTGTGGGATGGGTGTGTTGAGGATTCCCATTTCTAGATGGGAACACTACGCTTCCAGCCAGTACTCTTCAACTCCACACCGAAGACTCTGGCCAATGCAATACGACAAAGGAAGTCAGGGAAGGGGAACTGAGTAACCCATCAGAAGCTGAGTGCTAGTAGACAGAGGGGCTGACTGTGACCCCAGGCTTCCTGTCTTTAGAGCCCACGCTCGAATCACTGCCCTATACCAGGAGCACGAGCAAGCCATGGCTCTGCAAATGGGGCAGCTCCTACCCTCCCTTCACGTTCCCTGGGGATAAAGGAAGTGCATTTAAGAAAAGGAAGTAGACCAGGGGCTGCAGATCGGGTATTCTCCTCAAGGCCTGGAGCTGTCAGCAGGGGGAATCTACTGTTCTGCAGGAGTCACACTCCCCCCTCCCACCCCTGGAAACCTGATGTTCCATCTCGGAGACCTGGGATGAGCCTACAGCAAGGGCTGCTGAGGAGAGGACAGGACAGGAGCAGAGGGAGGGAGCTCTGGTCAGTTCTTAGGTGTCTGATACCCAGCAGGTACTATGGGGCAGTGAATTACCTTTTTGGTGCCTGCCTTTGCTCATCTGGAAAAAGCAACACTCAGAGAACCTCCCTACGTGCACACAAAGAGCCGAGCAGACCACGTGCGAAGGCTCAGAAAGTGACAGCGAACACTGCCACTTGTAAATGAGAGTTCGCCCTGAGAGTGATTAGCACAGGGCCAGCGCTGAGCAATAATGGTTCTTCTCTGTTATTGTGGCAAACTCAGTTTTTCTACAAAACGTTTCTTCCTGCTGCTGTTGGAAATATCCTTCAGAGCCAGGGAACCACTGCTTTGGTGACCTGCATGTTGGCAGGAGCACGCACCTCTTAGTACTCTGGTTAAAGAAAGGCACTGGTCCTTTTCCAGAGGAAAGGCGCTGTCTGGGGCCACACCCAGACTTTGCCCCAGTCGTCTAACTGTGGGGAACAGATGGCGCCTGGAGCATCTGCACTCAGCAGATCCCAGCGCTCAGGCTGAGGCTCCTGTTAGAAGCGATCTTTCTGCACAGAATGTCACTGAAGGAGGAGCTGGCGTTTAACGTCCCTGACCTCATAAAACATGGCCGGTGAGCCAAACGTAGGGTACCCGACCTCAGGGTAGGGGCTGGCAAAGGTTTTGAGGAGAAAAAAGGTCAGCTAGCCGTTTTTGATAACTAGTGAGCTAGGACAGCCTGGTGACCGTCTGCTTGTCAGTTTACCCAATCAGCAAGGCTGCCCTGAGCATGTGGGCTGCACTAGGCACCAGAGATATGTGAGGACGAAAGCAGGCACCGTTCTCAGGATTTGGAATTTGGAGTCCAGGGGAAGGGGGCAGATGTCAATCAAGCAATCATATAAATAATCACCAAAATACAGCTGTTTGTGATTAGTGTTTTGAAGGATGGTCTCTAGTACTTTGACAGCAGGATTCATGCAGGTGGGACTTCCAGAAAGGTTCCCACAGTTGGGCTGGGATCTGAAGGTGAGGGGATAAATGGGGGGCATCTCAGACCCTTCCTTCCTCCCTTCCTTCCTCCTTCCCTTCCCTTCCCTTCCCTTCCCTTCCCTTCCCTTCCCTTCCCTTCCCTTCCCTCCTCGAATGGGTGCTTTATATAGTGAATCAACTCATTCTCCCAACAATCCTTATATAGATAAGAAAAGCAAGACCAGTGTTCAAGTAGACAGAGACAGAAACAGGTAAAACCAGGTTTTGAAACCAGCTGTTTCTGCCTCTACAATCATTGTCTTTCCGCCCTTGCCCCTCCCCTAACATTCTGCTGATCCTTCAGAGTTACCAGTGAACTTGCACATGTTGAGTTTCGACCAACATATGTGGCTGAACCCTACCTTATCTCCCCCGGCCTGTCCTTGGTCCCTTAGATCCGTGATGGCCGAGTCCAAAGCACTTGAGGAGAGCAGGCGGAGGAAGAACCTCCCTGCTACACTCAGCTCCTTAGTCGGCCAACACACCTCTCCTCTCCTTTGCCAACTCAGCTACAGAGCCCAAAGCTACACACCCAGATGGGCTCCGCCTGGGATTGAAACTCAGACGCCTCCGGATGGCAGATGGGCAGCTTGAGAGAAATGCACTGGTGAAGTCCAATGGGGAGCAGACTGTGCTGTGAACACAGCTCTCCTGCCGCGCAAGTCTTGGTGGCCGTTGTCAGGACAGGGTCAGAGCCCAGTGTTGCTGTGCCATCTCAGTTTTTCAGAGGAAGCGGGAAATTTTGATTTTTATGTAAGACCTTTTAGATTTTAAAAAATCTGGCAAACAGTGAAAAATGTCTTTAAATACTGTGTCTGCCAAATAGAACAGATTTTCAGACGACGTCTGGTTTACAATGTCTGGTCTAGGCAAATGTAGTTTTCCTAGTACTACGGGACTCAAATCTTCAAAGCTTATGGAGATCTGGGAGTTGCCATCTGTGTTTCTAAAGTGAGAAGGAGGGAAGAGAGGTTGGAGGGAGCGAGCGTGCGCCAGACACGTCGCCTACAGCATCGCTTGGAACCTTCAGAACAGAGGGGAGGATGAGCGCATCCTAGGGCGGGAAACCTCAGGCCAGAGATACTGAGTGATACAGCCAGGGTCACAGAGAAATGAGGGGAGGGCCCCAGGCCTCTCAACCCCCCAAAGCTTGGTGCTGCCCCAGTAAGTCATGTCTAGGGACGTCACAAATACCCTGCAAGCTCAGGACGACCTACGGAATTATCTTTTTTCCGAATGACAGTTCCTGTTTCCGGAGTAGTGCTGAACTGAGCATGCAAGAATATCTTCTGCTATGGCAGAGTGAGTTCAGACTTTGAGTCAGAAGCCTGGAAGGAGCTGTGCTTGCCAGCTTCACTGTCAATGCCGCCTTGCAGGTCCCCGTCTCGTCCAGACAGGCGTCAACATAAATGCCCAAGAATTTTGTCACTGTGCTCTTTACGGTGGAAAAAAGTTGGCAACCCCTAAATGTTCAACAATACAGGATTGGCTATATAAATTATGGTATATTCTGGAAAGAGAATTTTATAGTTTCATTAAAAATGATGTTGAAATATATCTGTTGACATAGAATTCTTGTCAAGCAAGGAAGAAATTATGAGCAATATGATCCCATTTTGGCAAAGAATATGCAGGCACAGAATTCAATCTATATAGAAATAGAAAAGGGTCAGGGAATATGATTGGATTATGGAGGTTTATTTCATTTTTTGTTTTGCTTGTCTATATTTTATGAGTACTTTTTGTTTTGGTAATTAATATGTATTATTTCTATAATGAGTGAAAATAACAATAACTTTCTTAAAACTTTAAAGAAAAAATATAAGATTTTCAGAAAAACTGGCAAGGGAGTTCTTTGCTGCAGGCTAATGTTCCCCCAAAATCCTTCAGAACGTATTCAAATAACTCTTTTTAAATGCCTATAAGAAAGCAGCATCATGCCTCATACATTTTTTCCCCTTGAAAACCAGGCTGCCAGTGACCTGACTACCTGCCTTACCCACCCAGGACTTGGGCTTCAACGAGCTAGCCTCGCCACAAACGCAAGAGTGGTTCACCAGCACAGGCCGCACGTGGGTGAGGAGAGCATGGCCTGTGGCCAGCACACAGCAGTGCGGCAGGTCTGAGGACCCCGAGTGGGTTTTGGGGGCTGATGATGGGAGCTTGAAAGGAACTGAGTCTGGGGAGGTTGACAGAAATCAGGACATAGAAGGTGAGCTTCAGTTCTCTCCTGAAGGCCCTGAAAGCAGTAGGGAGCCATCGATGGATATTGAGTAGGAGAGTGGCACAGCAGGTCCGGGTTTTAAAGAGCAAAAATCTTACCTGATGTACATCTCCTCCCGATTGTTGTCTTTGTAGAAATTCTAGGCAGGGAAGGAAAACAGCGGTGAGTGCCTGTCTTTGCAGAGCAGCAGGGGTGGCGGGTACAGCGATGGGGGTGAGAGGAAGGTCGCTATTTACTATTTGGATGCCCTGAGATGGGAATGAGACATTTCCTCTGCTGAATGCATCAAACAGCCCCATTGGGACAGTCTGCATGGGAAGTCACTTCCCGGATCCTTGGACTACAAGGGACAGAGGAAGTCTCTCAGCCGTCACATATTGGGGCTGCAGTTGAGCTATATTGTGGAGGCAGTCTAGTCTGACAAAGTCAAGGGCAAGAAGCAGCCCAACCTGATCTCGAAATACTCAGACCCTGCACTCCGGCGGGCCTGAGTGATAGCAGTCATCAGAGTCGGAGCAATAGTGATCACAACAGATCACAACGCCCGACAGTGTAGGACCACCAGGGGTTAGGATGAGGTTCCACAGCCCAGAGCGTGGAAACCTGGCAACACCTACCCGAGCTCAGGGGTCCCTCAGACCAGCAGTCGCTCGGGCTCCACTGCCAGAGATCCTAGTCCCCTGCCTTTTGAAACAAGTCCTTACAGATTTGGAGCCAGGAGGTCATGATGTGATCTGTGACCCCACGTTGAGCAAACCCAGATTTAATCCAATGCCCACGTGCACTGGAGGCTCAGGTGTGGGGGTGGGGGGCGATGTGTTCTAGGCTCACAGTTGGGGGTGGCCGAGCTGTCCTAGATCTCTGCTCCCCTGACATCCCACCGCCACTCCATCCTCCTCTCTAACCCCATACTGACACCCCAAACTAGCAGGCTCTGTTTGCTTCTGGAACAGTCTGTCCCAAACTTTCTCCCAGGTAGGTCTGGCTGTTGAAGGTGGGTTTCTGCTAACCTCACAGAAAAGCCGACTTCAGGCTCTGCGTGTGAACCGGGCCTGGTGGAGTTAGTAGCAATGAATGCCTTTCTGCTATAATCAGGATTTTTAAACTCCTCGTAGCATTTTGGGAAATTGATGGCAACATCTAGACTATTACAGTGGGAATGGAGACCACACACAGAATTTGGGGGACAGGGTTTGTACAGTATTTCTGGAACACTGGAGCTCACTGTAACAAGTGCCACTCAGTCTTTGGACAACTCCATTCATTTATGACACTTCGGGTGGGCCGCATGCTGGGTGTGAAACACAGTGGCTGCCACTACCTGTCTCACGACCCCATCACAGGACATATGAAGGGAGACCTTTGGCGGGGAGCTGGTCTGTGGCAGGTCCTGTGTTACAGAGGGTAAGAGTCTGGGTGTGAGCTGCCCCGGTGAGCCTGTGCCCCATAGCATTTTCTATAAATCCCACTATTGCTTTACTCTGCAATAGGGGGAAAATACCACGCACAGTGGGCATCTAACCATGGGCCAGGACTGCACGGCCACGAAAGAGGTCCTATCCTTTCCTTCTGGGAACAGATGAACAAACTAAACCTTCAGAAAGCCTCCCTGACTTGTCTGTTCTATTGATCATCAGGGGCAGCATGAGAACCCATGGGCTGTGTCTCCAAAGCTCATCCCCTTAACCCCTTTCCACCGCCAGCTTCCTCCCATGTGCTGTGTTTGTTAAGTGCTCCAGGGAATACTCATCCCCATTTCCGTCATAAGGAAACTGAGGCTCAGAAAGAGGAAGTGACACAGAGCTAGCAGATGGCAAAGCAAGGGTCCCAGCCTAGGTCCATCTGGTTTCCAAAGCCCTCTGTGTTGCACGCCGATCTGGAACAGTGGTGAGCCCCGAGGCCAGGCCTGCTCCAGAACTACAGTCTGGCTCGGACTGCAGGAGGGCCGCCAGCCCCACTCACCAGCAGGTTCACGGTGCAGCTCATGCGGTTGTCTTTGCTCTCATCTGTCATCACGCCCCGGTAATCCAGAAGCTTCTCCAGGAGGCCTTTGACCAGGCCCACGAAGTTCTCCACGGACTTGGAGATGGTTGGGTGCTCAGCAGCGCACTCCACCAGGCTGTGGGCGCAGACGGGAGGGCAGTGAGCTCAAGGCCAGGGAGGAGGCTGTGCTGGGGTAAGGGGGGTGCGAAGGTGGAGGGGTGCCCAAGCCAAGTAATCTAGTGAGTCTCAGTTCCCCTGGTTCAGTGGCACATCCTGCTCATTTATTCACTTATACACTATTTGCCCCTATACAGCCGTTCAATGGACTGCAGTTCTTTTGACCCTGCAACTCACCCCACAGCACTCGAGGGTCAACTATAATTTTCTCCCCCACCATCAAGGTGGGGGAAAAAGTAAAAACAAATCTCCCCCATGGGCAAGGGTGTGGGGACATGGTCACTGTTCTACACCCACATCAGGAGGAGGTCAGTGACACTTTTCCGGGCAGCAGTTTTCACAATATCAGAATCACAAACGTACCCATCCTTTGACCCAACTATTCTACTTCGGGGAATCCAGTCTACAGAGATATTCTCAGAGGTGTGCAAGGATATATTCATTGTACTTTTAAATTATGTCCAGTGGCGAGATCATTGGACCTGTTCTAACTTTCCATCGATAGGCAAATGGTTAAATAAATTAAAGCATGTTCACAAACTGTAATTCTGCTGAGCCTGAAAGATCAATATGTTTTGACACGAAAAGCTCTGCAGAGAGTAAGTCTCTGGACAATACTTGATTTTTATTTAACTGGCTCACACAGAGCCTTACCCTGTTGCAGGCATGATTTGGACCATCTTACAGTTTTGACTATTTAAACTCTCATCACAGTCTCATGAGATGGGATGTTTGCAGAAGGGAAACCAAGTCACAGAGAGGCCGACTAACTTGCCCGAGGCCACGCAGTTGATAAATGCCAACAGTCTGGCTTTAGCCTCTGCGTTTCCAACCGGCAGACCCTGTGTGAGTGGAGCTGTGTGCTGGCGTGTGTCTCTGTGTGTTTGTAAACCTGCAGGACGTGCTCGGGAATCACACGCCACACCCTCCGGGGTGGTTGCTCCTGACAAGGGGTCTGGGGGTGGAATAGACAAGGACAGTGCTCGTGTTTCCATTTAAATGTGCATCTATTATTTGAAATTTGACACTTGTTGTAACATTAATGTTCTACATTTAAAAAAGTAACATTGCCTAAGCACCTGTTCATTGCTAGGGACTATGCTAGGCATTGCTTGGGGTGGGGATGGGAGAAAAGATACAACATAAAAAAAGAGATATCAAAAAGAATCACACCCACCCTCACTTAACCCACAGGCTAGGTAGGAAGTGGCAGATGGATTTATGTTTGATTAATGACAACTTCTTGACAATCATGTGTTCTGTGCCAGATCCTGTACTACTCGCTTTTTCTTAAGAAATCATCACGGTAATTCTGATAAGTAGTAAATATTCCCCTTGTGTTCCATGTGAGGAAATCAAGGCTCGGAAAGGTTAATGGACCTTCCCAAGGTTACTTAGGCAGTAAGTGGCGACCTTGGGAACCCAGGCAGATGCTGTTCAGTGTTTTCCCGCAGAGAAACTTTGCAGTGTGTTCTCAGGCATCTCTAAGAGCTGCAGACGGCATTATCTGGGCTATTTGTTTCTGCCTGCTCTCCTGGGGCAGCTGAAGTCCCAAGAGCTTCTAGGAGGGAAGAGGTGAGAAAGGCAAGGATTCTAGTGGCAGGGAGGGGTGGGATGGTTCATTTCCTCCCATAAGCCAATCCAGGCTGGAAGGAGGTGATGTGGCCAACTGTGGCTGTGACCAGACAAATCCATCTTCTCAGTGGGAGAAGCACCTGTTCCTCGCTCTCAGAGAGAGATGCAAATTGCCCTTTGATTTCGCCTGTCTGGCTCAGTCACAGCTGCACCTGACTCTGTCTGCACCGGTGGCATCCGGCCCTGCTTTCCACCCTAAACGCAGCGTGGTCTCTGGGTGGAGGGTGTGATTTCTCACCGCCTGCCAGGGGCTGAGGGCATCTCAGAGCCTGAGCGCAGCCAGGCCATTGTTCTCTGCCCTGGCCACACAGTAGAGTCACAGAGGGGACGGGGCGGCCTTTACGAAGCTCCGTGCCCACCCTGGGTCAATGACTCTGTGTCTTTAGGGGTGGGAGCTGGGCAGCAGTATTTTACTTTTTAAGTAAATCCGGGTGGTTCTGATGTGCAGCCAACGTTAAGAACCATCAGCTCAGTCCACTGCCATGCAAACTTCGGTGTGCATGGGAATACCTGGGTGTTGTGTTCATCTGTTTTGCCTCAACAGGCCTGGCTAGGGCCTGCACATCTGCATTTCTAACAAGCTGCCAGCAGAAGCTAATGCTACTGGTCCTTTGAGAAGCAAGGGTTTGGGAACACAAAGTCTTGGTTTTCTTAGTTTCTCTGTTCTTTAGGCGAGAAGTTAGAAAACTGCTCATCTGGCCTAGGATTGTGAGATGAATGGGTGGATTGGTTTGAAATCATCCATCCAGCCCTGGCTGGTGTGGCTCAGTTGGTTGGAGCATCGTCCCTTTACCAGAGGGGTTGTGGGTTTGATTCCTGGTCCGGGCACACACCCAGTTAGATTCTAGGTTGCAGGTTTGGTCCCCAGTCCGGCGCCTACAATTGCCGGTCCAGGTGCCTACAGGAGGCAACCAATTGATGCTTCTCTCTTGCATTGATGTTTCTCTCCCTCCCTTCCTCTCTTTCTAAAAGCAAAAAAAAAAAAAAAAAAAAAAGTCCTCAAGTGACGATAAAAAAAAAAAAAGAAACCCTCCACCCACCATCCATATATGCGTCCTGTTCTAGAACCAGGAAGTCACTGACCTCTGGGAGGTCACAATCCAGCAAGGGCAGCAGATACAGAAATAAAATAAAAACTTACCATAATACACAATGACACTGCCACTTATTGAGTACTTCCTGTGTTCTAGAGGCTGTGCTACGCCCATTTTATTGATTTCCTTGTTTAATCCTCACAGAATGTCCTTGAGGTAGGCATTATTAAAACCCTGAATTCACAGATGAGGCCCAGGCCCCTGAGGCTTGGCTCTGACCTTGGCCCCACCAAGGTCATGCAGCGGTTGCTGCGCTTTGAGTCCCACAGTGGGGTGTACATGACAATGAGGAAGAGCTGTGGGAATCTCCAGGTGATGCAGATGATGCCCCCCTTGGAGGCTGGGAAGAGGAAAGGAGGGGTGGGGGAACCTGTGATCCTGCCTTGGGGGTGGGGAGTGGGGCAGTGGGGAGCTCACACCTTGAGCAGAGCAGATGGCATTGAACATGGAAGGCCTTCAGAAGCAGGGGTCCAGGCCCAGACTCCCCATCATGCCGCCAGACTTCCCTTTATTCCTGTAAACGCTCTGCGTGCAGTCCCTCTTCTGACATGTCCTCTGGCCCGCAGAGAGCTAGCCGGGTCCCAGAACACACCATTCTCCATCCCTTTACGCCTTCCAGGCCCCTCCCTACTTCTAGAAAAATTCCCATGCAGACAGAACACAGCAGAGTAGAGAAGGCCTCATTTCTCCACTCAGTGTGGGACCCTCGCTGTCGGCCAGGTGTGGAAGGGCTGCAGGGACAGAGGGCGAGTAGCCCGGAGGGCAAACAAGAGTCAGGCTTGCGGCTTCGAACCACATCACTACCCACCTGGAGATCGATAATAATAATAATATTTCTGGCCGCCCTGCGAGGTGTTGGAAATGGTGCTAAGTGTTTTACACAACTTTTCTCGGTTATTCTCAACCACATCTCTGGGAGCTGGGTAGTGTTTTTATCTGCAGTATGCAGACAGGGACGCCGAGGCCCAGAAAGTTCCAAGGAAGGAACGGGGACTCGGCCATGGGATGTGTTGATGGGGCCCTGACTCCTCAGGTTGGGCTTGATTACTTTTTGTCAGAACCATTCACACCTCTGTCTCGGGAGAAAAATAATGAGCTGTTTCTCATTTCCTCGCCCTCCACAGGCTCCTTGTATCAATAATCGCTCAGGAAGGATCTGAAAACCCCGCTGACCATCTGAAGGCTGCCACAGAGCACCATCCGCCCACGAAAATGGAGCTTGCCAGCGGTGGACACAGGTTCACCTCCGGTCAATATTTAGATTTTCCTTTTAGAACTTTAAGATAAACATAGACTCAGGCAAACTGTTCCCTTTTCCCCTGGACAGTCGGCCTCGGTGCCCACCCAGGGGCAGATGGTAGGTCTCTCCTTCTGACTGAGCTGTGTTTGTGTTCTAGGGGTTTGGGGAGGGCTGTGTGGTGACCTGAGGAGTGTGGGGGCCGGCCAGGATGCTGCTGCCTGGTACCCCACTGCTACCCGAGGGTCTGAGCAAGGAAGGCCTTTCATGTGCTTTGGTTGCTAAAGTTAAAATGCTCGAAGAAGATTGGAGGCAGCACCCAAAATCAGAGTTAAATCAGAATTATACAAATCAAAGATTCTACAATTAGGAGGAAATTTGGGGTGTCTGAGTCCCATTCCTAACTAAACCTGCGGTGAAGTGTTGGGGGGTGGGGAGGGGTAGCAATGGCCATGACAGAAACTACTGTGTCCCAGATGCTTTATAATCACTGTCTTCAAAGCAGCCACAGAAAGCATACCAGCCCATTTTACAGATGGAGGTAAACCAAAGATATCATGTGATTGGCCTAACGTATGCAGCTGTTAAGTGGTGGAGCCAGAAATAAAACCCAGTGTCTTCCTCCAAAGATACACAAGCAGACAATATAACCATGAAAAGATGCTCAGCCTCATTACCCATCCAGAAAATGCAAATCCAAACCACAATGGGGCACCACCTCACAGCCCCTAGGATGCCTATCATTGGTAGGACAGCATCAGTGAGTGCACGAAAGACGTGCAGAAATCCAGCCTCCTGCGCTGCTGTGGGGACATAGGGGGTGCAGCCACTTTGGGAAAGAGTCTCATGGTTCCCCAGAGGGTTACATGCAGCTTAGCACGGGACCCGGTGATTCCACTCCTAGGTGTCTACCCAACAGAACTGCAAACATGCTCACACAAAAAAAGTGCTCAAATGCGCACAGGAGCACCATTCAACAGGAGCATCGACAGCCAAGAAGTGGAGATGGATGCATGCCCGTCAACAGATGATGAATAAACAGAATAGGGCCCATCCGGACGGTGGAAGATTACTCGGTCGAACTGAGTTACTGGCACAGGCTACAGCATGGATGGCCTTCGGAAGCATGCTCTGTGAGAGAAGGCAGTCACAAAGGACCCTGTAGCGTACAATCCCACGTCTATCAAATGGCCAGAATTGACAAATCTGTGGAGGCAGAAAGTGGGCCTGGGATGGGAGGGAGGATGGTGGCTAAGGGGCATGGGGCATGGAGTTTCTTTCCAGAGGTAATAAAAGGTTCCAAAATTGATCATTGTCATGGCTGCACAGCTGTGTGACTGTACTAGGAGCCCCAGAATTATACACTGTAGGTGACTTGCGGGGTATGCAAAGTGTAAGCTATTAGAACAAAACAAATGATGACTTGACGCCAAGTGCAATACTTTCGAGGGCTGCCCAGTGTTTACTGCTGGGGTCAGGCGGGGTCGGGCAGGTTCAGGCTCAGGTCCCAGCCTGTCCACTCACTCACTTGTCCTAGTTTCCTTGGACAAGAGACAGCCTGTGCCTCAGGGGCCGCCTCTGTGAAGCAGGGATCGGAGAGTACAGGGGGCTGAGTGAGACAACACAGACCGAGCACAGTGCGTGGCACCCTGGTGCTGAGAGTATCTATATGTGCTGCTTGCGGTCAGTACTGGCCAGCTATTAAAAAAGGAAAACAGGAAACACCGCAGGATCACTCCATAGCTGAGAGATAACATAAGTGAACATTGGGGTGGGGTATTTCCCTCTTCCCCACATAGCAAAGTTTCTTTTTATCTCTCCCATTCCATCATCTCAACGAAATAGCCACTCCAGAGAGAGAGAGATGTGAGGTTTCTTCCAAAAAGGAAGTTTCCTCCATTCCCAAGAGCATCTAGGGGAGGACAGAGTGCCCAGAACCCCCGGGAGTCCTGAGCCCCCAGCCCTGGTGGTCTCCCCCAACCCGTGCCTTCCCCACTGGCCCTGAACTCACATGGACTCCAGCAGCTGCATGTACTGCTCGTCTCCTCGGCCCCCTTCCACCTCGTGGTCCAGCTTGAGGATGATTTCGTTTTCGAACTGAGGGAGTCAGAGATGAACATCAACACTAATCAACACCATTAGAAGGGCCAGCGTTCAGATTACTCAGTTCATTAGTGTAACCAAAACGTTAGGGAGCACCCATCCTCTCCCAGGTTTAGTGCTGGGCAACAGGAACACAAAATGGAACGGGGCACTCCGGGTGCTTTTTAGGAGTCCCCAGAGAGCGGAGAGGCAAGGAGGGGGTGCGGGCTGTAGCACAGGCATGGGCACCGGAGAAAGGAAGGCAAAGGGGGAGAGAGAATGGAGAATTGGTGAAGGCTCACAGCTGGGTCACTCGAGCTTGTTCCCAAAGTTCACACTGAAATTTGCAGGAGAATGGGAAGGGAAAGTGCGTTCCCGGCAGAGGGCACAGCATGTGCCAAAGCACAGAGGGACGCCACAGAGCACCGTGCCTTCAGGGAGTGACGTGCTATCCTGGGCAGCTGTTATGTCTGCCTGCCTAGTATTCCTTCCTCCAGACTTGGGGGATCACACCAGCCTTACTCCCAGTCTGTGGGACTCAGGGGGGCTGACTCTACCTCCTGAGCTCCAGGTGTGGCTACGTGACCCAGGCTTAGTTCCTAATCAGTATCTTTCAGCATCTAGACCCTAGGATTAATAAAGGCCCAGACAAAGCCCATGAGACCCAAATGTGAGGCTTTGTTGGGGGTCGTAGCAAACAGTCTTTCTGGTCTACTTGAAGATTGAAGGCTGTAAGCCTGAGACTGCTGGGGATGACCACAGTGAAAGAGTCTGCCTGAGAATGATGCCAATACAGAGGAGAGCAAAGAGGAGAAGAGATGAAGCGAGACTGAAACCTGATGCCATTTTTTTTAGTCCCTGGATCCAGCCATACCTGAAGCTGTGCTATTTACATTTACAGATGCCTCAGAGAGTCAAGGCTGGTGACAACTGTAATGATCAGAGATCAGACTAGCTTAAGTGAGCTGAAAGTAAGCCTGCAGTAACAGTTCCACCAAATCTTGTAACACTGAAGTCAGAGAGTGTTCTGTTTCCCTACTTTTACCCAGTTGAGTGAGTAGCTTATTCAATATTTCAAAGGTTCATAAAGTGACTCTTTTACATGACCTTCATGCAAAATGGTTTGTCCTGTTTCACTATTGCACCCTGAGAAGTGTGTGCAAATCATGCAGTGCACACGTCACTCATTTCAAGTAAGAACCTGTCACCTGGAGAAGGGAAGGAGGCCCTTGGCGATAGTCACCAAGGTCATAGGAACCTTGGGGACTCCTGGCTCCTGACCCAGACATTTTATCCAAGTCCTCACAGTAACTCTGAAGTCAGGAGGTGGAGCATCGCCTTTAATTGCAACAATGCATGAAAAGCAGCCAGCCCTGCTTGGCACCACCCTCCGTAAGCGTCCGTTATAATTACAGATGAAGCAGAGGCTCAGAATTTCCATGGCTTGTCTGCAGTCTCAGATGAATGGCAGAGGCTTTTTGACCAACCCTTCCTGGTACACCAGCACCAGACCCAGTCCAGTTGGCTGGGATCTTAGATGATGAAAGTCAGGGACCGGAGTCACCTCCTCCGGTTTACCTGCCATCCACAGGGCCACTGTCCCCTCACTTTTGTGTGCTAAGGGCCAAAGGGAGGGACCAGAAGCTGGAAGGAAGGAAAGAAGGAAGGAAGGAAGG
>PVIA01013090.1:0-34071 GCA_004024845.1 Tonatia bakeri | reverse complement strand
TGGAGGTCTAGAGACACTACCCAGGCAGTCTTTTATGTTAGTGCAAGGGAAACTGAGGCCCAGATGGGGACATGGTAGTGATGGAGGCCGTGGTACGTTAGCCAATATGTCTGTCATAGGGCTGGGCCCTCGTCAGGGTCTTCACTGCGGCCTTTCATCGCTTTCTCCCTCCTCCCCACTACGCAGTGGTCACGAGGTGTTGGAGGAGATTGTCTCCACCTCAGCTCCAGCGTAAACATGGACTGGTTCGAGCTCCTAGGCACAGTCCCACCCTTTAGCATGGTGATGAATCCACAGTGACTGCCTAAGCCAACTAGTATGTGGAGACAAGTCACCCAGAGGTGAAGTCAACATCCAAAAAACTGCAGAGAAGAGTCACGGAGGCACAGAACTGGAGCCTCAGTTAAACCACGCCTGAAGTCATCATGCATTTTTTGAAATTCTTGAAAATTTTGGAATTTTCTGTTATGTGATCAATTCCACTTATACTTTTTTGACAAGTTAAAAATTTGGTGTTCTGTTACTTGCCAGCAAAACCATCCTTCCTGATGCAAAATCTGATGTCCATTCTATCATCTACTGCACGAATTCTTCTGCAGTACTGCAGACGGAGAGATCCAGAAAGTGACAGGCCTTCTCCTGGGCCCTCAGTCTGTCAGGCAGAAGGAACTGCAACACAACTGTGCTGGACCCTATTGTTCCATTGAGTTCACACATGAGTCTGTGAGTTAGCGGTGGTGACCTGTTTTACAGAAAAACTAGGACTCAAAGGTGGAAAGGGCACCACCCACCCTCTCACAATAGTGCTGCAGGAGAGCTGGGACCACAGACCAGTTACTCTGAGCTCCCGTTTGGAGATGTTACTTGAAGAGCTCTGACTGCCACTTTTTCCTTTGCATGAGAATTCTCTCCTAACCTGTCTGGGTATGGTTGTTTTTGCATTCTGTGTTCCTTTTCTGTCTCAAAGAACTTGCATCTAAAGACCTGGATGGATGCCTTTCAGCTGGTGGCTGCATTGACAGAACCTGTAGCAGTGATTGCCATGTAACAAACCACCCTAAAATTTTGTGACTTAAAACAACCATTTATTATTGCTCACAAGTCTATGATCAGCTGGGTGATGCTCACATAGGCCAGGTCTCAAGTCTCAGTGACTTGAAAAAATAGGAATTTACTGAAGGGATAGTGGGAGCTCACAGAACCATGGAAGTCAAGAGGACCCAGTTTGGAAAGTGAACCAGAATATCTAGGTGAGCTGATGGTGCACAGACTGTTCTCAGTGACACCACCTCTGGGGGAACGTCTCAAGTGTTCATATCCGTGGGCACCAGGGGATACATAAGGCTGGTTTCCGTTGTATTGTCTGCAGTAGTGAAATCCTGAAGACAGTTACACCTGTGTCAGTTAGCTGTTGCTGCATAGCAAAGCAACCCAAAACTCAATTGCATAAAATACAAGAACCTATTCCTCACCTGGGCAATTCCGAGGCATTCACATTTTGGAATAATCATTTAGCTGTTAAAATGAATGAACTTGAGCTACAAATGCCAACATGGATAAATATGATATTGAGACAGGCAAGCAAGGGATAAAAATAATATTTACATCTGATACATTTGTATAAAATGTAAAACTTTTTTTTCTTTTATAAAAAGGGGGGTGGTGATCTGAAGGACTCTGCAGAACTGGCAGAGACCATGTGGTCACCCTTTGATGACTTGTCTCCCAATTTCTCCTTCCTCAGTTTTATTCAAACTGTGGGTGGCTCTCTCAAGAGGAGGGAGGAAAGGAGCGAGGGCTAGGGGAGAAGGAGGAAAAGAGGGAAGAAAGGAAGGAGAGAAGGAGGGAAGGAGACTGGAAGGAGAGTGGGCGTTTGGGTGAGCTGGAGGGGCTGTTCCTCCCAAGGTGTGCGTGTGCCCCACATCACCCTCATCCCCGAGGCTGGCCCTGGTGTGCAGCAGGCCCTTGATTAGTTTCACTGACTGACTGGCTATGAAATTTCGTAGGGGACACGGTGATGGTGACTGTCCTGGAGATGGTCTCCAAGACAGTCACCATCTTTTCTCCAGGTTGACACTGAATGTCCTTTGACTTGATGTCTTGTGACACCACAGACAGTGAAAGATGTCGCTCTGTTGAGCAGGTGTCTCCCAGTAGCTTCCTTCTTAGCATACCCCGTCTCCTTTCTTTTGCCTTCATATACACTCAGACCTCTATCATCTGTGGCCACAGGGTCCTTGGTCTTTGTCTCTACCCAGCTTCCCCACTGCTACTCTCACTGCCTAGGCTGCTGTCTAGAAGCAAAGCCCAAGGCAGGGATTAGCTACCTGTGGTTTATTGAGAAAGACCTGGAAGGGAGGGAGGGCAGCAGGAGGAGGCAGGGGAAGAAAGCAAGGGAGGACATGGTTTCAGGAGAAGTCTGGCTTTAACTTGACCCCATGGGAACTCCAGAGAGTGTCCCCCACTGGGACAAGGGGACTGGACTTTGTAACAGTCAATCATTGGTCAATCATTGCTCCTGGGATGCATTAGGGATGAGACATAAACCTTTCTGTCATCTATTTTCAGACACTGAGGGTGTTTCTTCAGTCAAGGCACCGCTGTCAGCTGAACGACGGTTGCCCTGCTATGTAATGAGGACCTGGGCTTGGCATCAATAGCACCTGTTGCCCTCACCAACATGGCTGCACCCATGCTCTGGGACCTGGGTTGTGTCAGCAGGTGCAGAGCTCCTTGGCCTTCTGTCCCAGTGCTATGAAGAGTTGGGCTCCTAAGTTTTCTTGAACCTCAACTGTTTTCAGTAGAAAGAGTGCCTTGGACTAGACGAGAGACTATTGACATGAGCACGCTGAGCACATTTTAAAAAACTGGGAAGAATCAAACTGTGCTCTGGATCTCTGGCCTCTCTTAAAACCAGGAAGATCCAGCACCTCAGGTCCATACCCCTCCAGGACCCTCAGCCAGGTGCATCCTGTACCTGGGCACAGCTCCCCAGCTCCCCACAGCCCTGCACACATCCCCTCACTGATGGCAGCTGCTGGGCCCCTAGGACTTTAGCAGTTATAGCCTAAGTGACCCCTGGCTTTTGAGCTCAGGCATTCCACCTCTGTATTTTGAATGGCATTCTTCTTATGGAATACCTCTGTGTACAGCTCTACAGCCAGCTACTTCATGTTTAAAGTTGACAGGTAACTCTCCACCTCTCATCAGAAAAAAAAAACAAAGGCTCCAACATTCATTTTGCTGGGAACAGGCACAGGGAGAGGACACACAGATTTGGGTGGTCACATCAAAGATCTTATTTCTAGGGTCTCTCACAGCTTGGAGACCCTCGGATCTCTGCTTGCTGTCCAGACCTTTCTCCTAAACTCTGGACTTCCATGTCTCAAGGCTTTCTCTCACTCTCACTGGGATGTGTCACCAAGGCCCCAGACCCAGCACATCCAGACTGAACCCACATCTCCCTAAAGAAGGGAGGAAGAGCACATCTGTGGGGCCTTCAGCATGCACAGCTGCTTCTGGTGGCCTGTGTGCTTCTGGGAATACTGTCTCCTCCTGTACTCCAGGCTCTGGGCCTTGTGTAGGCTGAGGCCACAGAGCACAGTCTTCCACACTCCACAAGCCTGGGGTGGGTTGAGGATGGACACAGAACCTGGCCTGAACAAGGCCAGAGCAGGGCGTGCATGTGAGTTGCAGGACTGCTGGGACCACATGTGCATGTGTCTATGGGAGTATGTCAGTGGGGCAAGACAGGGGCAGTAGATAAGGAAAGAAGCTACTGTGTGATCCAGGTAAAGTGTGCTAATGGCTTGAAGCTAGGTGGTTGCCATGGCAATAGAGAAGCAGGGTGGACTTAGAGAGATGGAGGAGAGAGAACCCAGAGGGCTTGGCTGTGGATGAATGTAAGTTCAAGGGTAGAGGGAGGGTGTGGGAACAGGTTGGGATGGTTTCCAGCAATTGGTTGGGGTCCCTGGTTGACTCTTAGCTGAGCAGGCAAGGGTCCTAGGGGGAGCCAGGCCTCACCTAGACATCCCCTTGGCTAGCCAGCAGTGTCCAGCCCTGCAGGCAGAGCACTCTGACCCTGACCAGAGCAGCAAGGCAGCAAGCTTTTACTGCAGCCTCAGCTTTGCTGGAGGGTGTGAAAACCCTGCTACAGCCTTGTGCATAGGCATGAGGGCCTACCCGGAGCCGTGAAGCTGGGCTTGGGGTCGGAGTGGTAAGTGCTACCCTCTCTGCTGCCACTTCCCCCCACTCCATCCAGGGGCCCTGAGACCCCTGGGGAGTCAGGGGCCAGGCCCGCCAGAGGTTCTGGTGGTGCCTAAGCTGAGATAAGTGTGCTAAGGAGGCAGCCTCTCCTGAGGGACCTTCTCTGGGATTCACATCCAGAAGATGAGCTCAAGTACTATTCCTGCCTGGGGATGTCACCCAGTCCAGGCCTGTCCCCCAGGGCTGGGGGACACAGCCTACCTACCATCTCAGAGGCCCCCAACTTCTCTCTGTCATACACACACACTCTCTCACATACACAAACTCATATACACTCACACACACACATACACACACACTCACATTCACATTCTCACACATGTGTCAGAAGCTCAAAACCTCCCACAACTTTGCTTTCTCCCCTTGACACACCCTGTACTTGTCCTCTTGCCTGCTGGCCCCTGCACACACCTCCCTGTCTCACACTCACACTGGCCCACATTCGCATGTGTGTGTACACAGGCACTGCTGCACAGACACAGTCTCACATCTGTGTCTGGATGACAGCCATCTTAGGGTCACACACTCTTGTTCCCAACCCCTGAGTATAAAGCTCATGTACTCTCATCCTGGAGTTCATGCCTACCTGCAAACCCATAGGCCCCTGTGGCTGCCTCAGGTAGCTCTGAGGCAATGAGAGTCACCTAAAGAGGTTGTGTTGTTCCCCATCTCTTCAGAGCTGTCTTGGGATCAGGAGGAGGAGGCCTGTGACTCAGAGGCCTCTGCAGTGAAGATGGGAGAGTCACTGGGAAGCCAAACCAAGCCTGTAAAAAGGGGAGCTTTATCCAGGTCAAAACTGGCCAGGTGTTGGAGTGAGCTTACCATCATAGGAAGTGTGCAAGCCTGGGCTAAGCTACTCCTAGGTGGAGAAGGTAGAGAGGGGCCCAGAGACTCTAGAAGCTGAATGGGGTTGGTGGGGGAGGTAAGATGAAGGAGCTGGGCCAGGCAATGAGCTCAGGGAGGATGAAGGAGCCAGCTGGGGCAAGAAAGGGGCTGGAGGGGCAGGTAAGGGTGGGTCTAGCAGCCCCAGAGGGTGAGGACTGTCTCGCCATGGCCACCATAACTCAGCCGAGGAGGACAGTTTCCTTTCTCCTGAGTGATTTACTGCCTACTTTGGAGGGGCGGGGCCCATTCTTTGAACTTCAAAGTGATCAGTGATTGAAGCCCTAAAGCCTGGGCAGTGGTGTGCCAGCTGGCTGAGCCCAGAGGCCTGTCCCCATCAGCCTTCCTAGCCTCCTGGTCTGTAAAATGTGGTGGCAGTGCCAGGGGCCTGTGAGGAGGGTGGGGAACAAGCTCCTGCACTTGCCGTGAATGCCCAGGGCTGTACGGGGGTCTGCGCCAGCCTCTCAGTCCTGGGAGCTCTGTTCAGGATGGAGAGGACTCTTGTCCTTTCTTATACTTTTCGGAATTAAAAAAAAAAAAAAAGAACTCGATCACTCCTTTATCATCTTCACAAAGACAGAGAGGGGAGGCATTCTTATTTTTTCTTTCCCCATTTTGCAGGTGAGTAAATGGAGGCACAGGGACATTGGGTCTGCTTCCTAACCACACAATTCCCAGTCTGTCCTCAGAACTGCTCATGGCTTGTGCGCCTAGGGTTGCTCGTGGAGCAGCATTAATTTGTTGAGGTGTTTTTTTTTATGCCTTTCACTGAAGGATTGACTGGTCTGGGCTCTGCCACTGTGTCCTGTGTGACCGCAGCTGCCCTTGCCAGGTCTGGGCCTCTGTTTCCTCAACTGAAAGAAAGGGCTGTACACCAGTGCACTGACACCCTTACTTGCACAGAACCACAAGCTCCACGGTAGGGACCTTACTGCTTGGGTCAGACCTGTAGATATGTTTCCTTTGTTGTTTCCTGTGTGTTATATACAACATTCAGGACAGGTGTTGATCAATGTTAAAAAAATAGGAGGTTTCCCATAAAAATCTGGTTCTACCTTGTCTTAAAGAACCAGAAACTCTGGTCATACTGGTGTTAACAGCTGCTAACCTCTGGCTGCAGCTCAGAGCGGTTCCCCGTCGGGTGGAGGTTATGCTTTCCAGCCCCCAAACCCTTTCAGCCAGCGCCCTCACTGATGTGCTCTGTTTGGCTCCTGAAAACCTCTGAGTTTGACACCCCTAACTTGTCTGAACAGACCTGCTTTGGAATCCCTGTCCTGTTTTCTACCTGCGGTGTGACCTTGGGCAAGTCACTAACCTCTGTGTGCCTCAGAGTGGGCTAAGGCGTGTGGTGCCTGGAGAGGGCAGCACAGACTTTTTTGGCATCTTGTCTGTGCTCAGGAGACAGCATGGCTGACTGCAGCTGAGCTTGGTGGGACCATAGGGGAGTGCAGGGCCCAGCACTCGAAGTGCTCCCGGAAGAGCTGGAACACAGGAAACAACTAATGTCAGGGAATCAGGGAAGGCAGTGGTGTGGGGAGCGGCTAGGGCTGTGAAATCAGAGGGACTTGAGGCTGAGCTCTGGTTCTGACACTTCCCAGCTGTGTGACCCTGAGAAAGTTACTTAACTTCTCTGGCCCCTATTTCTGTGGATTCTTCTTCCCCTGAAGGGTCATGACAGGGTGGCTGTGGGATGCAAGTGAGTTAATGTGGGTCAGTGCCTGGCATGTAGCTGCTGATCTGTGAGTACCAGGGAACTTGGGGGCCAAAAGGAGGCCCCAGTGAGGGAGGACTGGGCCCTGAGATGGCCTTCACAGAGACCAGAAAGTTGGGGAAGGTATGGACAGGAGGGTTTAAAGATGAAGGAGGAGGGAAGTATGGGAAGGAGGGAAAAGAGCTTGGTCAGACTACAGCTAGTCTGGGAAGGGTGCGGGGAGGTGACCGAGGGCTGGCAGAGGGCTGAGGGGCTCAGACCTAACCTGGCAATGGGGACCCAGGGAGTCCTTAAGTGAGGCCTCTCTCTGAAGTCAGCTGTGCTGTAAAAGGGTGCACATCATGCCCCTCCTTTTGGGGCTGATAAGAATATTATTTTCAAAGATATTACCTGAGGGCCATGAGGAGAGCAGTGCTACTGCAGGTTGGATTTGGATCTTTTAATTCAAACCCCCCACCTGCCCCCCTGTTCCACCCTGGAAGTCAAGTGCTTCCTGAAGATTTGCCAGGATGAAATGAGCCAGGGCTTTGGGTTTAGAGTGACTAGGGGCAGATTCCAGCTCTACCCCTGCATGTCCCTGGCAGAATTCCTTATACCCCTTGAGCCTCAGTTTCCTCATCCATTAGATTCAGGGATCAGGAAGCTTGGAAGATTCCTTTCCGTGTAGGCATGCCTGGTCTCTCACCTTCAAGGGTGAAAGTGGTTTTGTAGAAGAGAGGAATGGGGACAGTTGCTTCCACCCACATCTGGTGAGCTGGGACTGAGACTTATTTGCTGGTTGGGAGGCAGGAAGAGGGAACCCTCCCCAGTTGTCTTTCTCTGCTGCCAGAGTGCAGAAATACACAAAGACAGAAAGTCTGCTGGGCGTTTATTGCATGCTGGACTTCATCTGGGCCCCAAAGAGCAGACATCACTGGCAGAAATGCATGGCCTGCACCCTGAACACAGCCACGTGGCGGCAGCAGGCTCCTCAGCCTGCTTGAAGAGATGAGCTGCTTGTATTAGAAGGAAAGCCTTGGTTGGGAATGCACGCTGTCTTTTAGGAATGATTTGGGGGCCATAAATTTTCAGTAGCGAGGCAATCTTCCGAGTTTTCATAACACTGAAGAGTTTAGACTTGTCTTGAGGGGTAACAATTTCACCCAAGTAATGCACCAGCTCCAACTATTTGTTATTATAGAGGTGGGTTTTTTTTCTCCTTAAGGTGGAATCCTCCTCAAATTTCATGCTCTGCTTTAACTTGTTTTATTTCACCTGGAACACGAATAAAAATAGCCCATGAGATGTACAGATGGTGGAGGAAGGAAGGAGGGTACAATGTTCGCTGTATGCCTGGGCCTGGATCTGGGCCCACGGGGCAGACGCCTAAGGCCAGAGTCCATGGAGCTGTGCTCTGGGAATCCTTATGACAGATGAGGAGGCTATGTCTCAGAGGGAACTTGTCAGCCTGCCCCAAGTCTCACAGGTGGGCATTTGAGAGCCCAGATTCAAACTCAGGGCTGTGTGACTTGAAAATTCGTTTTGGGGGAGAAATCCATTTGGGGCAAATCTCTTGAATCCCTATTCAGAACTCACAGTCTAAAGCTTATCTCCGGTGGCTGTGATAATGCTCTCTCTAGCTGAAGTGCCAACTTCGAGCATGAACAAGATTGCAGGGAGTGGATGTTTAACATAGTTGATTCGGGCCTCTTTGAGTCTCCTCAAAGCCCCTTAGAAGCCCTGTTTCCATGCCAACCATTGCTGTGCCACTCACAGGCATTTTTATTGACTCCCTAAACCAGGCCCTGAAAACATGCCAAAGGGAACTGTTTCTGTTTCGAAGCAGTCATTTGCATGTCATTTGCATATCCAGTAATTTTTCTGGGTTCTCTCAAAACAGGGGCCAGCTGACACAGTGAGTGCATTGTCTCTAAAGCCTGACTTAGCCGAATAAAAGAGCCTCAAAACTTCTATATGTTGATGGACGGACTGGGGCCACTGACCCCAGTCCCTGCAGGCTGTCCTGGGGAAGGGGCAGCAGGTGGGTGTGAGGGCCCAGACACAAAGCTGGGTTAAACAGGGAGGGCGGGTGCCAGGAAGACAGAGTCCTCTCAGAGTCAACCAGAATGTTCTGTGAGCAGAGCTCTTGAGAACAGAGTCTTTTGTTTTTAAGAGTGCTTCACCTTAATGGGCACCATTAGGTGCTTTATATGTTTCTCACATCTTCCTGTAAGTGAGGTATGGTCAGACAGGTAAGAAAACGGGCAGTCACTTGCCCCCTGCCAGGTGAGAGGTCCAACAGGAAGTGGTGGTTGTGAATTCTGGGAGAGAGCAGGATCCAGTGACCTCAAGAGGAACACAGAGGGCATTTCAGGGTGGGACAAAGCTGTGGACAAAGATCTATTAGTCAGCTGAGGTTGTGCAACAGAGTACCACAGGATGGGTGGCTTAGGCCACAGATGTTTCTCTCATAGTTCCAGAGGCTGGAATTCTGAGATCTGAGCATCAGCAGGGTTGGTTCCTCTGAGGCCTCTCTCCTTGGCATGTCTTCTACCTGTGTCTTCACAAGGTCTTCCCTTTTTGCATGTCTGTGCACAAATCTCTTTTTACAAGGACACCAGCCAGATAGGTTAGGGCTCACTCTGATAGCCTCATTTTAACTTACTTTCCTCTTTAAAGGCCCTATCTCTACTCCAAGTTTAGTCACATTTTGAGGTACTGGACATTAGACATCATTTGAATCTGAGGGGAACACAACTCACTCTAAAACTGGATATGTAGGTGTCAAAGGGAACATTGAGGAGGAAACGAGAGGTAAGGGGTGGATGGGAGAAGGCCTGTTTCTGGAAGCCTTGAATGCTAAAGTGAAGCACAGGTCCTCCACTATAATGTGATGAACTCATGCCACTACCCTCAAAGCAGGCAGCGTAGGGAGCGAAAGACATTTGGAGCCAACTAGGCTGCTGTTAGCTGGGTGGGACTGGGCCAGGGGTACCTGGAGGAGTGGACATCTCTTTCAGTAGCAACTCATGGTGCAGAGCATGGCCTCCTTGTGCAGGCCAGTTTTCTGGGAGCAGATGGGCCTTTCAAATGAAGGCAAGTCACTTGGTCTCTTTGCCTAGTTTTCCCCCAAAAGCAGGGCCTGAGGCTTAGGACCTGTTGTTACTTTGGGATGCAGTCTGAGGCTCCAGGAGCAGAAGACTGGGGTAAGAAAGTCATGGGAAGGGAAAGCTAGTCCAAAGGGCCATCACTGAGCCAGTTGCTTGTATGGGCAACTGGGACCCAATCTTGCTGGGCTCTCTGAGGAGTGTGTAGGGCATCTCAGGATTGTCCCCTGAGGGGGGGAAGAGGTCACCCATTGTCCACTGGAAGTTCTCCATGGAGTGGAGTACGACTCCCTGCACTTCCCGTTTTGCCCATGTGTCAGCATGGCTCTGGGGTCAGCCATGTCCCCTATGGTAACTTCAGGTTCATGGACAGTCGGGGGCCCAAGGGATATTTTAAACTTCAGTCAAAGACTCTTTTTAGTCCAGGATCATTGTTTCTTTAGCAAGACAGTTTCCTCCAAACTAAATTTCTGATCTGTTTGATTCTAGTTAATTCCATGTGCCAACAATTATACCCATAGTTCTCTCCTAGACATAGTGGTCAAGCCCCATTTGTTTTTCTCCTACTGCCTTGACTCCCTGTCTCTTTTCCACTTAATTATGACAGACTTGAGGCTATGAAATTGAGTGGGAATGTCTACATGTGGCTCCAGTTACACCTACTACAGTGTGGCTGGCTGTCCCAGCCACAGCTGGGATGAAAACACAGCCCAGAGCAGGTGCTGTGGGAACAACGGCTGATACACTTTGCAAGCTGGCAAGAGTGTAACCACCTGCTTTTGAGAGCCAGATTCCCTGTTGACATTCATGTTTTTGACACACTTACCTGTGTGTCTCCCATGTCAGGCTCTCTGCTGTGTAAGGCTGGCACATAGAGGGAACAATTGGCATCCTTAGTGAGGAATGTTGGGAAGAGGCCTATATAGACTATGGGGAATGCACAGAGCAGGTACTGGCCTGCCATTTCTGCTCAGGGGGAGGGAAGTGTCATGAGGATGTCAGGGTCAGAACACTGAGGACCTGCAGGTGTATCCCAGGCAGCATCCAGGCATCTAGGCCTAGGGAGCATAGGCAGAGGCACCTGTGGGCACTGTGAGACCCCGCATTTGCAATCTGGCATGTTTCCAGTCTTCTAAGGTCTTACTAACAGGTACATCTCTCAGGCTAGCTTGCGCTTAAGGACTGAGTTCTGGTCACAAGGCTATGGGCAAAAGTGACTCATGACATTCCAGGTCTGGCCCAGAACAGGCCTCCTCCTCTATATGGGTCATCTCCACACACAGGCTGGATGGTGCCAGGACAGACTCAAGGCCACACAGTGAAGATTCTCGTGCACAAGATGGAGGAAACTTGGGTCCCCACATTACTTCATGGGCCAAGCTCCTTGGCCAGATAAACCTTTGTAGTGATGAGCCACTGAGACTCTGGGGCTATTTGTCATAGCTGTCAACCTTCTCTTATTAATATAGAAATTTTATTATTTGAAGTGCTGTGTTAATGTAGAACCTAAAATATGTGGTATTGGATTAGCTGTTGAGTGTCAGACCATGTAGAAACTGATGTCAGAGTCTTTGAAATACAGCAGTCTGTGTAATGTAGTGGCAAAATATTTGGGAGAATTGCTGCATATGGTACTAACTTGTAAGGCAGAGCACATGGGTGCTGAGCCTATGCCTCTAGGGGAAGTGATTGGAAAGAACTAATGAATTACCATATCTTAGACACTCTTGGCTGCATTTGGCTGGTATTACAAGAGATGTGCCCAGGAGAGTAACAGCTGATTTGAAGCAGAAACCAAAGGGAATAGAGAAAGAACGGTTTCCAGGGTTAGAAAAGCCAACCACTTCTGGATTTGAAACTGTAGGAAGTAAGATTGAAAAAAATGTCAGGCTGCCATGAATATTAGATAAAGAATGAGACATTCCCACTCAATTTCATAGCCTCGAGCTTGTCATGCTTAAGTGGAGGAGAGGCAGAGAGTCAAGGCAGTAGGGGAAAAACAAATGGGGCTTGGACATTAAGTCTAGGAGAGAACTATGGGTATAATTGTTGGCACATGGAATTAACTAGAATCATATAGATCAGAAATTTAATTTGGAGGAAAATGTATTGCTAGAGAAACAATGATCCTGAACTAAAAAGAATCTTTGACTGAAACCCAATTAATTCTCCACAAACCAGAAGCAAGCTCAGGAAATTGTACAGTGTCCAATGAGGGTACAGAGCCCAGAAACAGGTGAAGAAGCTCCTGGAGAAGGGGCCTGGGTTGGGAAATCTCCCAGGAAAAGGGAATCCCAGGTGGTCACACCTTGAATGTCCACCTGCTGCTTGCACTGCTGCCACATTGCCAAGACTGTACCAGGCACCCCTTTCCCAGTTACCTGCTTACCCCCAGTCCTCATCAGTCCCACAGAATTGTGCAACCTCTGCATTGAGGGGTGCAGGGGGTACTGGATTTGTAGAGGGCTTTGCTGAATCCTCCCATTCTCAGATGATGAAGTGATGGAGCTGAGAACCATGCTCCACTGAGGGTGGCAATAAAGTGAATAGTCAAGGTGTCTACTGTGGTTTCAGTTCTGGGTTTGAGACCTGGCCAGGTGACTCAGTTGGTTGGGTCATCAACCCCTTCACCAAAAGGTTCAGGTTATGACCTGGTGGGGGCACATACAGGAAGCAACAGATCAGTATTTCTCTCTACCTCCTCCCCCTTGCTCTCTCTCTAAAATCAATAAACATATCGTTGGGTAAAGATTAGAAAAAATTCTGGATTTGAGTCCTGGTTCCCTTGTGTGTCCTCCATACAAGTTAGCCTCCATCCTGAGAGCTCGCCTGACTGATCCGCCTTGCAATGAGACAGAATTGTCATCTCTGGGTCCATGCCACACTTGCATTAAATGATCCAAACCAAGGGTGCCCTGTCTTCTTGTTATTCCCCAAACATTTGCTGAGCCCCTACTGTGTGCCAGGCTCTATGCCATGTGTTGGAGAAGCCCTCCTGGAGCTGACAACCTCTGACGGGAGCAGATCTCACACACACAAATTGAAATGCACAGTGACAAACCTGTAGGGAGGTGGGGAACCTAAGGAGGTGGTAGGCTTTCCTTAGTGAAATGGGAGCCATAGGAAGTTTGAAAGCAGGGGAACATATTCTGATTATGGTTTTCAAAAATCACTCTTACTGCAATCTAATGTTGCAAGGGAAGCTGGGAGATGCAGTCTCCAGGGAGAGGAGAGGGTGGCCATGTTCCCAGACAACCCTTAGAAGGCTCTTAACTACTCATAAGAGGAGATCGTGGAGACATTTTTACAGTGCGTGGTCTCTGCCTTGCAGTCCAGACATTGAGAGCCATGGGCTACATGTGGGGTGATATCTCCCACATGATGTCCCAAGAGGATGTGTAGCAGAGTATTGTGAGGAATGAAGGACCCTGCACACTGGTTGGCTTCTGACTCAGTCTGGCCAAGTGGACTATGAGGCCTTGTTGGAGATTCTGCTGCGTGCCTGTGTGAGTTGGAGTCCCTGAATCCCCCCGGAGTTCCTGAAGTCCTACCAGGTGTTCCTCCACCTTGACAGGAATGCATCTCCTGATGGGATACTCACTCCCCTGTGGGTACTCTTTCTGTTTCTCTGGACTCCCCAACTTAGAGAAAGCTCTTGTGATGTCTCCTCCTTTCCCAGCTGTTAGTCAACTCTGTCATCCACTATCCTTTTCCCCCAGGGCAATCCTGCAGAAATTTGAGGTGAACAGTGGAGGCCTCTGTAACTGCTTTTCCAGTAGAAGAGAAAAGTAAGACTGCCTGAGATTCCTGGGGCATTGAAGTCCTCATAGCCGAGGCCTCCCCTGAAATAACAGTGTGCTGCAATGCAGTGGGTTGTGTCCTGATCTGTGACCTTGGGCAACCTGCTTCATCTCAGTGGGCCTTACTTCCCCCATTTGCAAGAGGGAAGCTAGCAGTTCAAGGGCTGGGTCTGATCTCCAATGCTGGCATTTGCTAACTCTGGACCTAGGGCCAGTTGTGCCATCTATCTGGGCCTCAGTTTCTTTAGAGTGGAAGTATTGATGGGTAGTACTGACCTCACAGAGCTGTCAGGAGGCTTGAGGAAGCATGGGCTTATAGAGAACTTGGTATGGGACTGGGCATAGGAGAAGCCTCTGGAGGTTGCTATTTCCAAATGGTAACCAGAGTTCTTTTATCCACGTGGCTTATGCTACCTCTTAGCCCTTCTCTGCCTTTTCCTCTCTGCCCTCAATTCAATGAGCCAGTGTCAATCTGGGTTTTGAGCTACAAAAGTCCAGACCCACTGGGAATGGAAGGTCTCATGGGAGGCTTTAAAAAGTAGTGAGAGTTTACTATGAGCTGAGTACTATTCTGACTGCTCTGTGCACATTATCTCCTGGAATCCTAATGGCAATCTATGAGGCAGGTGCTCTCATTCTTTTACTGCACATATGAGAGAACCAAGGCACAGAGAGGTTCTATATGCTGCCCAGGGACACACAGCTAGTAATGGCAGAGGCAGTGTGACTCTCGGGCTCCTGGATTCTTCCCATTACTTTTCTGCTGTGCACTGCAGTGGAAGCCTGGAGTCCCCAGCAGCTTCTCCCAACAATGAGCGGGGGTTTTCAGGCTCCAGAGTAGCGTGGAGACTCTCCAGACCCTGAGAGCAGATGGGCGTGGTCTGCCACCCACAGGAGAAGTGGCACTTCCCTGTCAGGTGGAGTGCAGGAGTAGCAGAGGACCTGGAGAAGGCCCACAGGTGCAGCAGGGGAGTGCTGAAGAGAGGCTGGCCAAAGGGGACTGTAGGGGGGCTGGAAAGGTCCTTCCAAACGCAGGACTAGAGTGAAGGGTTCACATCTTCTAGGCTTCTGTGGAAAGGCAGACATACCCAAGTTGACCGAGATTCAGTTTCCCTCAGAGTAGTACTCAAAAAATGAATTTGAGATATTAAAAAAAAATCTTTACAAACTTTCTTGAACATTGGAGGTTGTGGATTGAGAGTCATGCAGGCTCCATGCTCAATACATGTCTGTGATTATTGTCTTACTGCTGTTACTACACAACTGTGGAGGCAAAGTCAAATGGCTTGTGTGCACGTCTCATGCACGTGTGTGTGTAGATGTGTGCATGTGTGTATGCCTCTCTGAGTGTGAACACAGGCACATATGCCTTCTGGGATGCATGCGTTGCCTGCACCCAGACTGGCTGTGCATAGACGCCCCTCTCTCCGTCCCCAACCACCAGAACCTGTTTTGTTTCTCACCCTTTCATATTCAAATGTTAGCCTGGCTCCAGGCCTGCCCTGGGGATTTAAGGGCTGATTGTGTATTGTTGGAGAGGGGTGAGTGGGTGAGCTCATCACTTGGCTAGTGAGAATAATTCCTGCCTAAGCCTGGGACTGGGGGCCTCCATCTGCTTCAAAGAGGGGCTCACCCCACCCCATGGCTGTCCTTGCCTATGTGCCCAATCTGTTCATTCAACCCAGAAATATGGGAGAGCACAAATAATAACAGCTGACGTTTATTTATTGGGAGACTCTGTGGTAGACACTACGCCCTCTTTGTGGTTCACCGCTTTGTGGCATTTTAATGGAGGAGGAAGCTGAGGCAGGCGAAGGTGCCCAATGGCAGACGGCTACTAAGTGAAAGGGTTCTAACCCAGGCATCTGGTCCCCAGAGACCTCACCTCATTCACAACACTGGGTGCCACTGCCTGGCTAGTGCCTGGCTGCAAGTGGGCTAGTGGTGCTGTGGTGGTGGTAGGTGGAAAGGGCAGAACCCCTCTGGGAGACTGGAGGCCCTCCTCCTTGCTCCAGTCAACCCCATTCTCCTTCCTGGCTTTCTCTCCCTCACCCGGGCCTTTCTTTTCCACAATATCACTTGCCTTAGCCCTGGCCTCATCCCCTATGTCCTGGACCCTGCCTTAATCTCGGGCCTGGCCTCCCTGCTTCCTGGAGACTTCCCCATCCTCAGCCCATCTGCTGGGGGGAGGAGGTTCTTTCGAAAACTTCCACTATTCCTTGGCTTATGCCCTCCGTGCCTCCCAATTGTGCTTGAGCCAAAACTCAGATTTCTCCTGGCATTTACCCATTATAATCTGGTCCCATCCCCCAGCCTCAGCAGTGCTGTTCTGGGGCCAGTGGAGCAGGCAGAGGTCAGAGATAGGATCAGAACTGAGCTCCCCAACAGGAGAGGCATGTAAGTGGGGCTGCTTGATGCTTTATCTGGACTTGGACCTGAGCCAGGTATCCACGATGGGAGGTGGCCATTCAGGCAGAAGCAGTTAGGAACAACTGCTCCCACCCCTGGCTGCAGAATGGCCCAGCTAAAGGCTGCTCAGGCACTGACCCTCCACACCCTGGCCCTCTCAGATTTCAGAAGTTCCTCCTCCACCCCTGCCTGAAGAGGGCAGGGAAGGGGCTCTCCATTGGTCTAATCTGTGGGCCACACAGAGGCAGCCAGAGATTCATGGGCCCAAAGGACTAGGTGGCATCTTGCCTGTGGTAGCTATGGGGGTGGATGGAATGACGCGGTGGGGTGGAGCTTTGCAGTCAGTTACTATTGGGTCCTTCTCCTTTCTGTACCAACTGCTAAGTCAGCAAACCTCTTGGCACCTCAGCTTCCTCACCTGAGAAAAGAAATGAGAAACACTGCCACCACCGCTGCGTCAGAGTTGCTGCTTATGTCAAGAGGTCCCATTGGAGAAGAGCTTGCACTGAAAAGGACTATTTTTCTTTTAAACAAAAATAGCATTTCGATAGAATGCAATTTGATCTCCTGTGCATTTGGGACTCTTGTTTTTCTCAGTGGAGTCCTGGGATGTCACCTCCTTTTGCCTGCGTGATGTCTCTGAGCCTCAGTGTCCCCATTCATAAAAAGGGCATAGCGATGGCCCCTGCTTTATTATGGGTCTGAAGAATAAGTGAGGTAAAGTCACGAGCATGTAGGTAGTACTTATCTTCCTCCAGTGTGCTTCTTCCCACCAGCCAGCCTGCCTTTGTCCCATCACGGGGCTTGGATGTCAAAGAGGTGCCTTCACTGCTTTCCTGGCATAGAGGGAAGAGGGCTCAGGGATCCTGTTACTGCTGGGCGGTCCAACTCCCTGACAGTGGGAATCGCATTAACCTCAGCCAAAGAGATCTCCATCTGTCTAAACAGTGTGGATGGTGGCCTGATGCCTGGGCATCTGACGCACTGCACAACACCACATGCTCCCTCCCAAATACTTACCAGCAGGCTCGCCTTGCTAGGCCTGCCCTCTCTGGCCTCAGTCTTCCCACCTGTGCAACACTCTCAGCTTGTCAGTTCTGGGTGGAAAGCCCCATACAGTTCCTCCCTCCTGAAGCGTGAGTTAAAGCATATTCCTACCTGCCTCATTACATAGCAGCAGTTCTACCTCCTGGTGATGACCAGGGTTTATTACCTCTAGTGGCATAGCAAGTCCTTTCTTATTCTGCTGGTCTGTTGGCACAAGGAGACCAAAGCGACCAGGTGGCAGGTGTAGCTCAAAAGTCATTGGGACTCTAGCCATGCCTGCAGTGGAAATATCTACTCCCACTCTGGAGTTAGGGTCTCTAGACCCACAGGGTCTAAAGTTGAGGGTTGGAAGCACAGATTCCCTGAGGCAGTTACTGGCAGCAATAGTAAGCAGGGCCACTCCTGCTCCTACTCTTGGGTTCCCAGACTCGTGTGCCTATGTCTGGGGCACAGCACTGTGAAACAGCCATTGGTTTAAGATATGCATCTTTCCAGGTGGAAATGGAAAGATTGCCCATACCTCAGGAACCCTGCTCTCTATACATATGGGGAAACTGAGGCCTGGAGAGAAGATAAGTTATTCAAGGTGACTCAGCAAGCCAATGGAGCTGGGACTTAGAGCCAGGCCTTTGAGCTCAGCAAGGAGTCTGGGTGTGGTGAATGCTGTGCAGGTAGGTTAGAACCATGGCCACAGAGGACAGGGTCCCCAGAGCCAGGTAGTGCCAGCCAGGTGAGGAGGAGCCTTATGAAGAAAACTGTCCAACTGATGGTGACCTTGATACTCCCTTGCTCAGGCACCATCCAGACCCCTCTTGCCTGTGGGCCCAGCCAGGTTTCCAGGGCCAGCGTCTGAGGCTGTTCACAGCCAGCTTTGCTCACCTTTCCACTGCTCTCTCTGGTTGTGTCTAAAGCTCACGTCCCGCTCAGCTAGGCACCCCACCTGGATATCCCCAGGTTGGGTGCACCCCGCATATCCCCAACTTCAAGCCTCCATTCATGATATTCCCTGGTCTAAAAAGCCCCTTCTATCTGACAACTTAATGCATTTTTTCCAATCTCATTGCTCTCTCCCCTACTCTACTCTGGCCTTCTCCCCACTATTCCTGAAACTACCCACACAGCCTGTCTGTACCTGCTTGCCATTCCCTCCCCTTGGAGTGCTCTTCCTGCTATAACCTCAGGGCCTGCTTCCTCAAGCCACTCAGGTCTCCACTCAAACATCACTGTCGAAAGAAGGCCTTCCCTGACTACTCTGTCTACAGCAGCCTCCACAGTCACTCCCTGTCCTTTACCCTTCTTTCTTTTTCTCTAGGCATGCTTGTTCCTTGATATATAAGTATTGCCTGTCTTCCTTGATGGGGTGTGAGGTCCAGGAGGGCAGGACTACTTCTTGTTCACAGCTGTGTCCCCAGTGCAAGTGCATGGTAGATCCACTTGGGAAACAGCTGTGAATAATGAATACCCTTTGAATGTTGCCCTCATTACAACACCTTTTTATGTATTTCTCTCATCAGACAACCTGGGAACTCCTTCAGGGTAGGAAAGTGCACTGTCCCTCTCTGTCACCAGGACTGGGTCAGATCACATGCTTGAGCCAGTCCCAAGGCTGTGCCTGGAGAGGTTTTGCAGCCCACCTTGTACTCTTGCAGTGGGGCCCTCAGACTGCCAGGAACAGAGGGTGACCAGTTCACTGGGGTGGGGGAAACAACGCTCCAGACAGCAGCCAGCACCACCTGCCTCTGGAAACTTCTAGCCCAGCTGAACGAAGCTGCATGAGTGAGCCCCAGCAGGACCAGCCAAGGACATAAACTTGCCAACCCACACAGCAGAAAGAAATAATCAACCATTGGTGTTTTAATCCATTATGTTTTGAGATGGAGTGTGTTACACAGCAATAGATGACTGATAACAACCAATCTTCTGATTGGAAACACAAGACATTTTAATACAGCTGTGGGACAAATTCAGCTTCGGAATGTTTCTGGAATCTCACCCAGGCTGGTCTATCTGCTGATGCTCTGTCTAAAGGGAGGCCCAGGGATCTGAGTATTCATTAGTTCACTCATATGGGCCTGTTTCATGCCTATCCCAGTGCTGTAAACTGAGGATCCAGAGATGGACCTCCAGCTTCTACCCTTAAAGTGCTTCCTATTGTATGAGGGAGCCAGACAGAAAAACCATCAGTGACAGTGTGAGGTGGTGAGAGGTCTGGCGATGACAGTGAGGGTGATTATGATGGTAACTATGACAAGCTACAGGGTTACTATGTCTCAGGTACATTTCTAAGCACTTACATGTACTATCTCATATAATTCTCACAACAGATCATGGCCCTAAGAAGAAAGTCCTGTGGTTTTTGTTTCCAGTTATGGGTAAAGAAACTGAGGCACTGAGAGATTAGAAACCATTTTATGGATGAGAAAGCCAGTAAGGGGCGGATCTCTGTGCAGTGAAGGAACCCAGAGAAGGAAGTAATTATATCCACTAGGGGCAAGGGAAGGTTTTTCTGAGGAGGGGCAGTTTGATCTGGTCTTTGAAGGATGCATAGGAGTCCACCAGGCAAAGAATCAGTGGCAGCAGCATGTGCAGGCTTGAGGCAAGAGGAAGAAACCAGAGTGGCTCAGCCAGGGGCATCCCACTGGAAACCACAGGTCTGCCTTATTCCCTAGCATAGGAGCCAGGCAAGGGAGAAAACCACAGCCTGAGAGACAGAAGCAGGACCTGGGAGAGCTGTGTGCAGGCTGGGAAACCATCTCTGCAGATGCACCTTGGTCTAGAGAGAAGTGACAGTGGGGCTGTGCAGACATACCCCTCTCCAGCCACCCCTGGACCCTGGCCCTCTGTGAGGGACAGGTTGGAGACTGGGTTCTGTGCAGAAAAGCAGCACACAGGGACACAGCTTTGGTGGGGCATGGTATCCTATGTATTTGCTACTTATTTACTGACCACTTTGACATTGGGCCTTTACAGTGTTCTCTCCAAACTAGGACACTTTGAGGACACATGAGACACTAGCAATAGTTGCCCCAGGACAAGAGGTATATACATCAGTACATATGGTCGCATGGCAGCATCTACCATGAACTTTATAATTATTAATTCACTTAATTCTCCTGAAAAACCTCATAAAGGGAGTTGCCATTACCTCCATTTTCCAGATGAAGAAATGGAGGCACAGAGAAAAGGAAGTCTCAGTCATTAGCACCTACTATGTGTTAGGCACTGAGCTAGCTGAGCCATTTCACACACATTTGTCTAAAGCCCAACAACAGATCTACAAAAGATATTTTGGGGACCCCTTTACAAATGAGGAAACTGAGGGTCCGAGACCCAACTTAAGTCCAAATGATCCCCAATCTCAGCCTTTCTCAACTACCTGACTGGGTCTCCTTGCTACATACATCTCAACCTGAATCTTCTGCCAGCTTTTCTTTTCCATTTCTCCAGCGGACTGCTACAGGGAGAGAGGTGTGTTTCCAGCAGAAGTATGGGTGTGTTCTCTTAGGTGAGAGGGGAACAAGAGGGGGAAGAAGGGCCTGGCTACATGGGCAGGGGCTATGTGTGGGATGTGGGGAGTGGACAGTTGGCAGTAGAACTGTCGAGCTGAACCTCTGGGGCCTGACACAAATATGCATGTGCATGCACACATACACACTGCAGCAAACAGGTGCACAAAAGAATGCCTCTGTGGACACGGCAGTCTCTTAAGGGCAGTCTTCTTCACTCCTGACTGGGTTCTGGCCTTCTGTCTGCTCTGCCAGTCACTGACTTGCTGTTGACTTTGTGTAGGGCCCTTCCCTCTCTGGCCTCTCTGTCCCATGTGGAACTCTGGGAACTGACACTCAAACCCTCTTAGAGCCTTCGATTCTAAAAGCTGGCTGTGCAGGGGTAGCAGCCCTGTATTCAGGGTAATGAGGCCTGGGTTCAAATTCAGGTTCTGCTTTTTCAGATGTGTGAACTAGGGGCACGTTATTCAATCTGTCTCCATGTGCTTACCTGGAAAACAGGATGACAATGACAACAATGACAATGATGCCTCACTGGGCTGCTGTGCAGATGTAATGAGTAAATATGTGAAAAGTGTTTAGAACAGTACCTGGCCCCAAAGAAGAGCTGTTTTGTGTTTGTTATTATCTTCTAGAGTGAACATGAGAAAAGAGACTCAAAGATGGGAGGGAGGCCACTCAAGATGAGGGCCCTCAAATCCGATGCTGACTCCAGCTAGCTCCTTATCTTCAGGCCAAAGTCCCTGCTCAGGGACTGGGGTTGGTGAGGAGGTAGGGGCCAGGGGTCTGTGGGAAAGGACAGGTGGGATAGTCTGGCTGTGGGAAGGCCAGATCTGGCCAGGCACTGGGAACAGACAGGACATTGTGCTGAGGGAGCCATGCCAGGGTACCTGCTGGGAACCAGGGCTGTCAGTGGAGGGTGGGGAGTGGGCAGTGTGCCTGAGAATGTGGACTCACTGCCATGCACAGAGCTGGAGGGGTCCAAAGCTTCCAGCCAGCTGGGCACTGCTCCAACCTCAGCCATTTGGGTGCCACCTTTGAGATTTTTGCCTTACAAATTAGCATTACTGTAATTTATTTCACTCTTGTCTTGATTTTAAATTTACTTTTTCATTTATTATTATTTTTTTAATTTTAGCTATTTTCACATGGTTCAAAAATCAAAAAGTTTCTTGAGCACTTTGGATAGAGTCTGCCTCTGGCCTTGACTCCCATTACCTAGGCCCTCCCCATGGACCATAGCTATTATTCTACGTCAATAAATGTGAGGTATTTTATATAGTTCCCCATTGTAAAGACAATTCAAAGTATGCAATGCACACTGTCCTATAAGATACTTTTTCTTTTTTTACAAAATATTATTTTTAAAATCAACTTTTCTACTTCAGTGAGTTTAAATGAAAAAGTACCCCACCATTCCTGTAAACAGCAGGTGGCCATGACAATAAACACGTGGCAATAGATCAAGGCCAACACATTCAGCTGGGTCCTATTGCAGGTGGGGGCCCTGAGCTTGAGTTCTGCCTTCTCTCTCTTCCAGAGGGACTAGCAGGTGTTAGAGGGAAGTTGAACCACCCAGCACTAAGCTGACACTATTTCTGTAGGATAATCAGAAGGACTAAAACGATTTGGACTGGAAACATGTTTCCCACTTTGGAATCTGATGCATTTAATGCAGCACTGCAATTTTGTCAGTGGTGTAAGCCCACACTTTGGGAAAATATCATGTAGTCCAAAAACCTAGGTATCTTAAATAGGGGTAAACTGAGGCTCAGAAAGGTGGGAGGACTTAAAGAGATCCAGTTAGTTGGCGGCAAAGCCTGAAAGAAAACTCAGATCGCCAAGACCGTGTTTCTACTGCCAGGGTCAGGATGAATGGGATTTGTCTGAGAACAAACGTGTCTACTCTCTCCCGCACCCCAAAAATTTATTTGACCAACCTCTGCTGCTTAATCTGTCATCTAATCTGTTGGCATGCGGTTTTTCAGAGCATTCCATTTTATTTCTGTGAGATCAGAAGTGATGTCTCCTCTTTTATTTCTGATTTTAATAATGTGAGTCTTCTACACATATATTTTTTGTCCAATCAGTCTACCAGTTTGTCAATTTTGTTGATCTCTTTCAAAGAATCAGCTTTTGGTTTCACTGTTTTTTCTTTATTTTTTTCTATTCCCGATTTCATTAATTTCCTTTCTGTTATTTATTATTTCCTTCCTTCTGCTTACTTTAGGTTTACTGTGCTCTCTAGTATCTTAAGGTGGGAATTTTAGTTATTTATTTGAGATCTTTCTCCTTTTTGAATCTAGGTGTTTACAACTATAAATTTCCTTCTGAATGTTGCTTTAGCTGCATTCCATAAGTTTTGGAATATTATATCTTAATTTTTATTTATTCAAAGTATCTTCATTTCATTCAAAGTATTTTTAAATTTTCACCGTGATTTCTTCTTTGACACATTGGTTTTTAAGGAGTGCATTAATATCTACATATTTGAGTTTTTCAAATTTCTTTCTGTTATCGATACCTAATTTCATTTCATTATGATTTGAGAACATACTTTGCGTTATTTATGCACTTTCACATTTATGAGGTTTGTTTTGTTTGCACCTAACATACAGTCTATCCTGAAGAATATTCCATGTGCACTTGAGCAGAATATATACTCTGCTGTTTTGGGTGGCATGTTTTATAAGTGTCTCAGGTCTAGTCAGATTAGAGTGCTATTCAAGTAATTTATTTCCTCTTATCATAATCCTCTCATCAGTAATTTTCTACCTACTTATCATAGCCATGACTGAAAATAGGATATTGTAATTTCCCAGTTTTTTTTGTTGCATTGTCTAGTTTCCCTTCAATTCTGTCACTTTTCCCTTTGTACTTTGGGGTTTTGTTATTACGTACACATTTGTTATACTTTCCTGATGGATTGGCTTTAAACTCCATCTTTATCTTTAGTAACTTTATTTTTGTTTTAAACCCTATTTTGTCTGATATTAGTGTAGCCATTCCAGCTTTCTATGGTTGATGTTTATATGACATGTCTTTTCTATCCTTTTACTTTCAATCTACTTATGTCTAAATCAAAAGTGTTTTTCATGTAGATAGCAGAGAGCTGGATCTCATTTTTAAAGTCCAATCTCTGCCTTTTCATTGGATTGTTTAATTCAATTTGTTACTATTAACATGGTTGAATTTACATCTGCCACTTTACTGTTTGTTTTATATATGTCTCATGTCTTTTCTGTTCCTTTATTCCTTCTTTCTTTTGCATCTAGTAAATAGTCTCTAATAATTTTAATCATTTGAATCAAAGTGATTCTTTAATCATTTTTTACTACATATTTTTGAATTATTTACTTAGTGGCTGCCCTAGGGCCTACTATATCTATCTTAACTGAGCAGAATAAACTTCACATTTATTTACTTAATCCTCACCTGAGGATATTTTTTATTGATTTGTGAGAGAAAGAGAGAGAGACACTGATGTGCGAGAGAAACGTCAGTTGCCTCCTGTATGCACTGTATACAACCTGCGTCCTAGGTGTGTGCTCTGACCAGGGATCAAACCCACAACCTTTTGGGGTATGGGCTGATGCTCCAACCAACTGAGCTACCAGCCAGGGCTGAGCTTCAGTTTTATAATAGTTTAATTCCAGTGAGAAATACAAATGTTACTTCTATGTAGCTCTATTTTTTCTCTCTCTTTTTTGTGATATTCTTGTTCTATATATCTATAAATACTATAAACACAATAATACTTTGCTACATTTTTTAATTTATATAATTCAATGTCTTCTAAAGAACTAAGAGAAGAAAAGAGAGCATGTCCAGTTGACTGCTTACATTTGCGGGATCCACAGTTTCAATCAAGCACAGAGAGAAAAAGAGTATTTATTTATTTATTTATTTATAGGGGGGAGGGAAGGAAAAAAAGAGGGAGATAAACATCTGTGTGAGAGAAAATCATCAATTGGTTGCCTCTCATATATGCCCCAACCAGGGACCAAATCCACAACCCAGGCATGTGCCCTGACTGGGAATAGAACCAATGACATTTTGCTTTGCAGGGTGACACCCAACCAACTGAGCCACACTGGTGAGGGCAACGGTATTTTTGATATGCAGTTGGGAATCCACAGATGCAGAGGGCTGGTTGTATGCACTGTTCTATGATATTTTATATAAGGTACTTGGCATCCATGGATTTTGGTATCCACAGAGGGTCCTGGAACCAATCCCCCATGATAATGAGAGGTGACTGCATATGTTGGTAGTTTTTGTTATGTTAACCTTCTTATTTATCATTACTGGTTCTTTTCATTTGTTTCTATGGAGCTGACTTACCACTTAGATTCAATTTCTTAGCCCAATACTGCTTTGATCTCACCGTCCTTCTTGTGCTATTATTGAAAAATATATTACATTTCTATATGTTTTGGTCCAACAGTGCATTATATGCATATTACTTTATATAATTGCTTTTAATGTAATAGGAAGGAGAAGAGATATAAACTTACACTGTCTTTTATAATTACATAATCACTTTTTAAAAAGTATTTTTATTGATTATGCTATTACAGTTTTCCCGGTTTCCCCCCTTTATCTCCCCTCTGCCCTGCACCCCCAACCCTCCAACATCCCCCTCTTAGTTCATGTCCATGGGTTTTGCATATAAGTTCTTTGAGTTTTCTGTTTCCTATACCATTTTTATCTCTCCCTGTCTATTTTATGCCTACTAATTATGCTCCTTCTTCCCTGTACATTTCCCCTCCATTCCTCTCTTCCCCCTCCCCACTGAAATCTGTCCATGTGATGTCCATTTCCCTGATTATGTTCCTGTTCTGGTTGTTCGCTTAGTTTTGTTTTCATTATTTTTCTTTTCTTTTAGGTTCATTTGTGATAGTTGTGAGTTTGTTGTCATTTTACTGTCCATGTTTTTGGTCTTCTTTTTCTTAGATAAGTCCCTTTAACATTTTGTATAATAATGGCTTGGTGATGATGAACTCCTTTAACTTGACCTTATATGGGAAGCACTTATCTGCCCTTCCATTCTAAATGAGAGCTTTGCTGGACAGAGTAATCTTGGATGTAGGTCCTTGCCTTTCATGATTTCAAATACTTCTTTCCAGCTCCTTCTTGCCTGCAAGGTTTCTTTTGAGAAATCAGCTGACAGTCTTATGGGAACTCCTTTGTAGGTAACTCTCCTTTTCTCTTGCTGCTTTTAAGAGTCTCTCCTTCTCTTTAATCTTGGCTAATGTAATTATGATGTGCCTTAGTGTGTTCCTCCTTGAGTCCAACTTCTTTAGGACCTTCTGGGCTTCCTGGACTTCCTGGAAGTCTATTTCCTTTGCCAGATTGGGGGAGTTTTCCTTCATTATTTGTTTAAATAAGGTTTCAGTTTCTTGCTGTTGTTCTTCTCTTTCTGGCAACCCCGTGATTCAGATATTGGAACATTTCAGGTTGTCCCAGAAGTTCATAAGTCTCTGTTCACTATTTTGAATTCTTGTTTCTTCATTATGTTCCAGTTGGATGTTTACTTTTCCCTTTTGTTTCAAATCATTGCTTTGAGTCCTGTTTTTTTTCCTGTCACTGTTGGTTCCCTGAATATTTTGCTTTATTTCATTTTTGGTATCTTTCATTTGTTCTTTCATTTTTCAACCAAGCTTAATCAGTTCTGTGAGCATTTTGATTATCAGGACTTTAAATTCTCCATCAGATAGGTTGGCTATCTCCTCATCTCTTAGCTCTTTCTGAAGTTTTGCTCTGTTCTTTCATCTGGGCTATATTTCTTCGTCTAGGTGCATCTGTTAAGCTTTAAGGGGGTGGGGCCTTAGGTATTCACCAGGGCAGGGCAACCCTCTTTGCTGGCTGCAGTGCTGCCTGTTGGGGAGGGGCCCAAGAGGCAACAATGAAACTCACCTGCTCATCTCTAGCCCACTTTCCACCGAACTATTGTGTGAGACTGGGAGTTTCTCCCACCGCAGCAACTGCTGTAGTCCACAGTCAACTCTGAATCTCAGTTTCACTTTCCGCTAGCCTGGGCCACGTGGTCTGCTGCCTCACAGCTGTTTTTCTCAGCTGGCCTCACCCACACAGTCTGCTAATTCCTTGGTTTCTGGAGTTCCATGCAGTTTGATTTTCTGGCACTTCTGGTTGTTTATTGATTTTAGACTGGTTGTTATCCTCTTTTTGGTTGTGTGAGGAAGTGAAAGGTTTCTGCCTATGCCTTCATCTTGGCTGGAACTCACCCAGAGCTAATTACATAATTACTTTTACCAGTGCCTTTGTTTTTTTGTGTGTGTGGGTACAATTATTGTCTGGGGTCATTTGCTTTCATCCTGAAGAATATCCTTTAGTATTACTTGTAAAGTAGGTCTGCTAGCAACAAATTTTCTGTTTTCATCTTCTAATGTTTTCAATTCACCTTCATTTTCAAAAGATAATTTTATTGCATTTTGGATTCTTGGTTGACAATTTTTTTTTCTTTTGAGCATTACAAATACATTATCTAAATGCCTTCTTACCTCCATTGTTTCAGATGAGAAGCCATGTGTTAATCTTTCTGGGATTTCCTTGCAAATTATGTAATTTCTCTCTTCCTACTTTCAAGATTTTCTCTTTGTGTTTGGATTTCACTGTTTTTACTATAGTATGTCTGTGGATTTCTCTGTGTTTATCCTGCTTGGAGTTCATTGAATTTCCTGAACGTGTAGATTAATTTTGAGCATTTTTCAGCTTTTGTTTCTTTAAGTATTTTTCTCACTTTTCCTTTCTTTTGATATTCCTATTATACATATGTTCCTGTGCTCAGTGATATCACACAGTTCTTTGAGGTTGTGTTCATTTTTTATTAGTTTTTCTCTCTGCTCTTTAAATTTTATAATCTCTGTCTTCAGGTTTACTAATTCTTTCTTATGCCAGCTCAAATATATTGTTGAGGCCCTTCAGTGAATTTTCATTTTAATTACTGTAATTTTAAACTCCAGAAGTTCCTTCTGGATCTTTTAAAATAATTTCTATTGGTTTTATAATTTTTATTGATATTCTCAATTTGATGTGGCCTTGTCATTACACCTTTCTTTACTTTTTAACTCTCAGTTTTCTTTTATTCTTTGAACATATTTACAATTGCTATTTTGAAGTCTTTGTTTTTTAAAACCAACATCTGCTCACGTTCACAGTTACTGCCCCCTACCCTGATATGAATTTCTTTGTATTACTACATTTCATACTGTTTTTTTTTGTTGTTTTTGAAAGCTAGACATGTTGAATAATGTATTTGGACAAATTTGCATGCTACTCCACCCTCCAAGGACTTGTTATTGATAATTCTTTTTCATTTGTTTTGTGACTTGTTGGGTTATGTTACTGAAGTTTGCTTCTCCCCACTCGCGCAATATGTAGCCTTTGATGTTACTCTGCAGGTAGTAGACTTGGATATGCCCAGAGTCACTCTGGAATGACAGTGGTTTTCACAGGGATCTTTTTTATTATCTTTTCTTGACTACACCCAATTGTTATTCAGTTAAGTATATTTCCTACTTTTGTCATGATTTTTTTTGACCCATATATTATTTGGAATGGTTTATTTTAATTTCCAAAACAGTGAGGATTTCTGGGTTATTGATTTCTACCTTAATTGCATTGTGGTCAGGAAGTGAACTCTGGGGGGTGATTTCAAATGTTTGGTATGTATAAAAAATAGCTTTACAGACTGGAATATGGTCAGTTTTTTTAAATCAATGTTCCAATTGTACTGGAAAAAAGAAACACTTTTGTGTGTACAGTTCCATACATGTTAATTTGGTCATGTCTGTTTTCCATGCTATTCAAAATCTATTAATTTTTTTGTTTTTGTTTTTTAATTACTAAGAGAGGTGTTTTTACAATCTGCCTAAATGACCATGGATTTGTTTATTTTTTCCTTGTAGTTCTGGCAATTTTTTTCTTTTATATTTTGAAGTGAGTTTATTAGGTGTTTGCAAATTTAAAATTGCTATATAATCTGGGTAAATTGAATTTTTAATAATGTGAAGTGCCCCACTTCATATGACTACTAATGCTTTTTGCTTTAATATTTAGTTTGCTTGGTGTTAACATAAATGCTCCTGCTGACTTTTTGTCTTGTTGTTTGCCTGCATATGATCTATCATTAACCTTCAATCTATTAGTTATATTTTGCTTTATATGTATCTTTTGAAAATAGCATATAGTTATACTTTTTAAAAAAACAATCTGACAATGTTTTTCTTAGAGGAGGTTTTTGGTCAATTTATACTTGATGTAATGCTGGTACACTTAGCGTCTTACCAAGTGCTTTTTATTTGTCCAATGTGTGCTATTTCCTTTATTTCCTTCTTTGGTGACTACTTTTGTATTTATTTAAGTGTCATTTAATTATTCTATTTCCTCTGTCAGTCTGGAAATTATACATTGTTTTACCATTTTTCAGTAGTCACCCTAGAGATTACCATGTGCATTATTCATGATTCAGAGTCTAATATTAATTGGTACTTTTACCCCTTTCCAGGACAGTGCAAGGACTTTGGCACATTTGAATTCAAACTATCCTCCTGATTTTTATGTTGTTTCTATCATTTGTTTCAGTTCCCTATATATTTAAAACTCTAGATATTATTGTAATAATATTAGTGTTACTGGTATTCATTCGAGTTGTACGCATATTTTAAGCCTTTTGTTTGGAAACTTTTTTGGACCTACATGGTATCACAAAAATAGTTTAGAGAGCTCCCCTATACCTTTCACCCAGCTACCCCCCATGACATTATTTTCATAACCATAGTTCAACAATCAAGACCAGGCAATAAACAATTCAGTGATGCAATGAATGAAACTATAGACCTCATTTAAATTCACCACATGTTTACATGTACTCATTTGTGTCAAGAGGTGTTTACAGTTCTATAAAATTTTACATGTGTAGAATCAAGTAACCATCATCATAAGAATATAAAAATGTTTTATTATCAGAGAAACTCTCAAATACGGTCCCTTTTTAGTCATACTTGTCCCTCAACTCTAACTTCTGTCAACCACTAATCTGTTCTTTATAATTAGAATTTGTCATTTTGAGAGTGTTATTAAATGGAATTATGCAGTATATGGTCTTCTGAGATTGGTTTTCCCACCAACTCTGTGTAATGCTTTTGAGATCTATTCAAGTTGTTGCAGGTACCAATAGTTCATTTCTTTTTATTACTGAGGAGTATTCCACGGTATAGAGGTATCAGAGTTCATTTAATTATTCATCCATTGAGGAACATTCTGCTTGTTTCTGGGTTTTGCCTATTACAAATAAAGTTGTTGAGAGTGTTGTATAGGATTTTGTGTGGAATAAATTCTCGTTTCTCCAAGGTAAAATGCCCAGGAGTGTGGTTGTTGAATAATTGTATTATAGTTTTTCTTTTTATCCTCACCCAAGGACATTTTTTCACTGCTTTTAGAGAGAAAGGAAGGGGGGGGGAGAGAGAGAGAGATCGATCAATTAGATGTCTTCTTGTATGCACCCCAACCAGGTATTGAACCCACAACCTGGATATATGCCCTGACCAGGAATCGAACCTGTGACCTTTTGGTCTACAGGATGACACTCCAACTAACTGAGCCACACTGGCCAAGGCTGTGTTGTAGTTATAAAAGAAACTGCTAAACTATTTTCCTGAGTAACTATAGTTTTTTATATTCCCACAAACAATGTTATTACAGGATGAGTAGGAATGTTCTCTCTCTCGTTCCTGTATTTATTTGTGTCTTCTATCTTTTTTCTTGGTACATCTAACTTAAAGTTTGTCAATTTTGTTGACTTTTTCAAAGATCTAAATTTTAGATTTATTGTGTTTCTCTATTGTTTGTCTATTTTCCATTTTATTAATCTTGCTCTAATATCTTTATCTTATTTATTTTATTTTTTAAAATTTATTTTGTATTGGTTTAGGGTGTATAGCTTAGCAATTAGACAATCATATACTTTACATAGTGTTCCCCTTGATATTTCCAGTACCGCATCTGGCACCATACATGCTTATCACAATATTATTGACTATATTTCCTATGCTTTACTTACTTCCCCATGACTAGTTTGTAACTACCAATATGTGCTTATTAGTTCCTTCATCTTTTTCATCCATTGTCCCAATCCCCAACCTCTCTGGCAGCTACCAGTTTTCTCTCTGTATCTATGAGTCTGTTTCAATTTTGTTAGTTTATTTTGTTCTTTAGATTCCACACACAAGTGAAATCTCACATGGTATTTGTCTCTCTTTGACTGATTTATTTCACTGAACATAATACACTCTATGTCTATCCCTGCTGTAACAAATAGTAAGATTTTGTTCCTTTTTATGGCCAAGTAATATTCCACTGCATATATTACCACAGCTTTTTTATCTAATTGTTTATTAATGGGTGCTTGGGTTGCTTCCATAGCTTGTCTAATGTAAATAACACTGCAATGAACATAGGAGTGCATATATTTTCTTCAAATTAGTGTTTTCAGTTTCTTCAGAAAAATCCCTAGAACGGTAATCACTGGGTTTTAAGGCAGAACCACTTTTAATTTTTTGAGGAAACTCCATACTTCCATAGTGACAGCCAGTTTGAGTTTTTACAGACAGTACATGAAAGTTCACTTTTGTGTACATTCCCGCCAACACTTGTCATTTGTGGATTTACTGATGACAGCCATTCTGACAGGTATGAGTTGATATCTCATTGTGGTTTTAATTTGCATTTCTTTGATGACTAATGACATATGGAATCTTTTCATGTATCTATTGGCCTTCTGTATGTCTATTCAGTCCCTCTGCCCATTTTTAAGTTGGATTCCCTCTTTTTTTTCTCATTGTTGTCCAATTACAGTTGTCACCATTTCCCCCCATCACTCTCCCCTATACCTCCCACCCCCAACTCCCATAGTCAATCCCCACCCTGTAGTCCATGTCCATGGGTCATTCATACTTGTTCTTTTACTAGACCCTTCCCCTTCTTTCTTTCCTTTTCCCCTCCATCCCCCCTTCTGGTCCCTTCAGTCTGTTCCTTGTTTCCATGCCTTTGGTTCTATTTTGCTTGCTTGTTTGTTTTGTCCATTATGTTCCTGTTATAGGTGAGATAATTTGCTATTTGCTTTCACTGCCAGGATTATTTACTTAGCATAATCATCTCCAGTTCCATCCATGCTGTCAAGAAAGGTAGGAGTTCTTTCTTTCTTTCTGCTGCATAGTATTCCATTGTGTAAATGTACCATAGTGTTTTGATCCACTCGTTTACTGATGGGCTCTTAGGCTATTTCCAGCATTTGGTAATGGTAAATAACACTACTATGGATGCATAGGTTATTTTGAATTGGTGTTTCATGATTCTTAGGATATAATCCCAGTAGTGGAATTGCCAGGTCAAAAGTCAGTTCTGTTTTTAGTTTTTTGAGAAAAATTCGTAATGCCTTCCACAGGGCCTGCATCAGTCTGCATTCCCGCCAACAGTCCACTAGGGTTCCCTTTTCTCCACATCCTTGCCAGGACTTGTGGTTTGTTGATTTGTTTATCATGGCCATTCTGACCAGTGTGAGGTGCTATCTCATAGTGGTTTTGATCTGCATCTCTCTGTTGGCTAGTGATGTTGAGCATCCTTTTCTATGTCTGTGGGCCCTCTGTATGTCCTCTTGGGAGAAGTGTCTGTTCAGGTCCTTTGTCCATTTTTTATTTGGATTATTTGTCTTCCTGGTATTGAGTCATATCAGTTCAATATATATTCTGGAGATCAAACCCATGCCTGAACTGTCATTGGGAAATATGTTTTCCCATATGATTGGTTCCCTTTTTAATTTGATGAAGTCCCATTTGTTTATTCTTTCCTTTATATCCCTTGCCCTAGGAGATATATTGGCAAAAATATTGTTGTGTGGAATATCTGAATTTTTACCACCTATGTTTTCCTCTAGGACTTTTATGGTGTTACAACTTATATTTAAGTCTTTTATCCATCTTGAGTTTATTCTGGTGTATGGTCAGTTAGTGGTCTAGTTTCTGTCCAGCTCTCCCAACACCATGTGCTAAAGAGGATATTTTTACTCCATTTATTTTTCTTCCCTCTTTGTCAAATATTAATTGACCATAGAGACATGGGTTTATTTCTGGGCTTTCTATTCTGTTCCATTAATCTATGTGTTTGTTTTTATGTCAGTACCAGACTGTTTAGATTACAGTGGCCTTTTAATGTATTTTAATATCAGGTATTATGATCCCTCCTACTTTGTTCTTTTTTCTCAAGATAGCTGCAGTTATTCAGTGTCATTTTTTGTTCCATATCAATTTATGAAATATTTGTTCTAAATCTGTGAAATACATCATTGGTATTTTAACAGGGATTACACTGAAAGTATAGATTGCTTTAGGTAGTATGGACATTTTAATGACACTAGTTCTTCTGATCCATGAACACAATATATGCTTTTCTGATGTATCATATTATCTATCCATATGCTATTCCACGTGTGTTTGAGAAGAAAACATATTCTACTGTTGTTGGGTGGGGTGCTCTAAAGAAGTATGTTTAGCTAGCTGATTTACAGTGTTCTAATTCCTTTTTGATCTTCTTAGTTGTTCTAGTCATTATTAAAAGTGGGGGTATTGAAGTCCAATTATCATTGTTGAATGTATTTTTCTCCCTTTATTTCTTTTATTTTTTAGATTTGCTTTCTTTATTTTAGGGTTCTAATGTTAGGTGCAAATGTGTTTTTAATTGCTATGTCCTCCTGATGGATTGGTCCTTTGCCATTATTCAAATGTTTTTTTCCCCCTAGGAACAAGTTTTGTCTCCAACTATTATTGTTGAATTGTCTATGTTTTTTTCTATTTTGTCAGTTTTTTCTTCAAATATTTTAAAGGAATATTGTATTTAGGCTCTTATTAGGTATTTGTAGTTATTATAACTTTGTGATATATTTAACCATTTTATTATTCTGACATGTTTCTCTTTGTCTGTAGTAATATTTCTTTCCTTAAAGTCGATTTTGTCTGATATTAATATAACCACTTTAGCTTTCTATGCTTGCTATTTTATAGTATGTAATTTCCTATTATTCTGCTTTCAACTCATTTGTGCCTTTACATCAAAGGTTTGTCTTCCATCAACAGTTGATAGCTTATAGTTGGATGTCTCCTTTTTATCCAGTCTGACAATCACTATCTTTATTTTATTTGTTAAATTAATTTTTTTCAATTATAATTGATATTCAATGTTATATTAGTTGCAGGTATATAGCATAGTCATTAGACATTTATATAATTTACAAAGTGATCCCCGTGATAAGTCTAGTACCCACCTGGCAGTGTGCATAGTTATTGCAA
>PVIA01013089.1:0-34008 GCA_004024845.1 Tonatia bakeri | reverse complement strand
CCTTTGCACCCCCATGTTCATAGCAGCACAATTTACAATAGCTAAGTGCTGGAAGCAACCTAGATGCCCATCAGTAAATGAATGGATCAAAAAACTATGGTACATTTACACAATAGAATGCTATGCAGCAGAAAGAAAGAAGGACCTCCTACCCTTTGCAACAGCATGGACGCAACTGGAAAGCATTATGCTAAGCGAAATAAGCCAGGCAGTGAAAGATAAATACCATATGATTTCACCTTTAACAGCAACCTAAACAACAAAACAAAGAAAGAAACAGGGTATAGTCAAAGACACTGCATTAGAGGACAGGTGGAGAGTGACCAGAGGAGAGAGAAGAGGGATTTCAGAGGAGAGGGGGAGGGGTTTACAGGAACAAAGTTAAAGGACACATGGACAAAAGCTAGGGGGAGGGTGGTGATGGGAGGGAGGTGGGGAGGGGAGATGGGAGGGCTTGATTGGCAGTAAAGGGGAGAAAACTGTACTTGAACATTCATTTAAATAAAAAAAAGAAAACATAAAAAAAGAAAAGAAAAGAATGAAGAAAAAAGAATTCAAAAAAATGAGGAGAGGCTTAGGAACCTCCGGGATATTTTGAAATGTTCCAACATCCAAATTATAGGGGTACCAGAAGGAGAAGAGGAAGAGCAACAAGTGGAAAAGTTACTTGAACAAATAATAAAGGAGAACTTCCCCGATCTGGCAAAGGAAATAGACTTCCAGGAAGTCCAGGAAGCTCAGAGAGTCCCAAAGAAGTTGGGCCCAAGGAGGAACACACCAAGGCACATCATAATTACATTAGCCAAGGTAAACATGAAGGAGAGAATCCTAGAAGCAACAAGACAAAAGGGGAGTTATCTACAAAGGAGTTCCCATAAGACTGTCAGCTGATTTCTCAAAAGAGACCTTGCAGGCAAGAAGGAGCTGGAAAGAAGTATTCCAGGTCATGAAAGGCAAGGACCTACATGCCAGATTGCTCTATCCAGCAAAGCTTTCATTTAGAGTGGAAGGGCAGATAAAGTGCTTCCCAGATAAGTTCAAGTTAAAGGAGTTCATCATCACCAAGCCCTTATTAAATGAAATGTTAAAGGAACTTATCTAAGAAAAAGAAGATAAAAAACATGTACAGTAAAATGACATCAAACTCACAATTATTAACAACCACACCTAAAACAAAAACAGAAACAAACTAAGCAATCAACTAGAACAGGAACAGAACCACAGAAACAGAGATCACATGGAGAGATTATCAACAGGGGAGTGGGAGGAGAAGAGAGGGGGAAAAGGTACAGAGAAAAAGTAGCATAGATGGTAGGACGAAAATAGACAGGGGGAGGGCAAGAATAGCATGGGAAATGTAGAAGCTAAAGAACTTATGGCACATGCACATGAACTAAAGGAGGATAATTTTGATGGGAGAGGGTGTGCAGCGGGAGGAGAGTGAAAGGGGGGGAATGGGACGACTGTAATAGCATAATCAATAAAATATATGAAAAAAAAAAGAAAGAAAGGGCATGAACAAAATGCCAGAGGTAAGTGAAAGTAAGAGAATGTCCAGGGTGACATACTGTTTGAGCTAAGGAGTAATGAGAGATATGGTGAGATGATAAAGATGGGGATGTGAACCCAGGTGTAGGATCCCCCAAATCCTTACTCCTGCACCAAGGACCTGCTCTAGTCTGTCTGAACCAGAAACACCAAGGCTGCTCAACCAACCACTCTTGTGGCCAGTGTGATCCATTCCCCAGCTATTACGCACAGAGTGTAATTTTCCCAAAGATAGTGTGACATGCTGCTGGGCTAGTTCATCCAAGCAAACTGGAGAGCTGAGTCCTCAACCACATATTTCAACCCCTGGGAATATTTTGACAAAAGGATGCTTGTGAAGGATAAAAAAGGTGTAGGGGAAAAAAAGGCTAAAATTAATTTTTTTTTAATTTTTATTAGGAACACACAATGTCAAATACTTGTGGACCAATTCCCAAAATACCAAGAGGACATGCACTAGGAAGAAATAACATTTGGAAGAAGAGCACAAAAGGCATGTTTGTTTTATTTTTCTTTTTCAATTGGGGTCATTTCTTTTTTTTAATGTTTGGTTATTCTGTTACACTTGTCCTAATTTTTCCCCCTTTGCCCTCCTCTATGCAGTCTGCACCCCCTAGCTCCCACAATCAGTCCCCACACCTTTGGGTCATCCATACTTTGACTAATCCCTCCCCCTTTCCACCATTCTCCCCATCCCCCTTTCCTCTGTTAGCTGTCTGTTCCCTGTTTTCATACGTGTTTCAAAAAATGACCTCTGCAAAGGTTCCCCAGTGAGCCAGTTTCCACAGGAGGCCACCAGAGTGGCAGCAGAGGCTGCAATGAGCCTGAGAGCAGGTCTCCAGCAGCCCCTTCTGGCCAAAGCCAAAGGAATAGAAGGAACCCTGGGGGAATAGATGATATCCTGTGGCAGGGGAAGGAAGGAGAACACATTAAAATAGTAATTCCACTACAGGGAGATCTAGTGACAGTTAAACCACTAGAGCTTTGCCAAATCCCTCTGCTGAAACTGGTACCTTGTGTGATGTGGCAAGCAGGGAGGTCAGTACATGAAAGAACTTCGGGTAAACTGAAGAAAGAAAAGACTCCAGGATCAGCACAGCTGTTGGTAAAATAGTTTTCCATGACAGCCAGTGTGAAGATCTTGACCTCTTTAAACTAAGATAGAGAGTTACAGTAGACACATATCCAGTAAGCTTGCAGATCTTGAATATGTGCAAGAGAGGGCTTTATTTCCTTTAAAAACTATGAAAATGCAGTGAATGCACTGCTGGTTTATTTAAGTCTATAAGAGAGGAGAATGACTTTATTTTATGATATCTGTTTCAATTGTTAAGATTTAGTTTTCATGTGGTTTCTCAGGTCAAGTTCCATGCTGACTTGGGATCCAACAACCTCATGGTAAATAAAAGGCCACCTAAAACACAGGCTGAGGGAGACTACTATAGCAGCAAGGACAGTCTTATTCACACCAGACATGGGCAAGAGTCACTACTTCATCCTTACTCCATCCCAAACACACACACACAGTAATTCTCAAAATGTTAAAAAGGTGAATATTCCCAACAATGAGTAGTTGCTAACATTTTATGGGCTGATTCCTGTGCTAGTCACTATGAAATACACACAAAAAAGTACAAACAAGGACCCCTGGCTCAAGAAGGCTGGAAAGGCAAGGCTGAATCGCTGTAAGACAAAGATGGAACACTGCAGGACAGCACACTGCTAACTGCTAGCACTTCTAAATACCCACAGAAAGGAACATTCCATGCACATAGGAGCCTGTAGAAAAAAACTGTGGTAGAAGTGTAGAAGTTAGACCTGAGCTGGTTCTTAAGGAAGGTCTGGACCTCTGGACCTAAGTAAGCAACACTGACAAGAAAGGACTTCAAGGCAACCCAATTACCACACATGATCTAGAGAGAGGACAATGAGCCAGAACAGCTCATAAGAAAAATAGGTAATATTGAATCAAGATTAAAAAACAAATAAACAAATACTTCTGTCCTGAGACTCCAGCTTCTGCCCAATGTGGAGCACAAGGAACCAGACTTACCCTTCCACCAGAACCCAAAAATGAAAGACAAGACAAACATAAAAATTGTTTTTAAGACACTAGACACAAAGCAACAAAGGCCAGTGATCTCTGAGATGGAAAACAAACAAGGTGAGATTTCAGTGGCCCCAGCTGGCCACCTTGAGAGAGTTTCCAGACTGCAGTACAGACTGGGCAACTGAAGCAGAGCCAGGAGGACTCCCTGAAGTAGAGAAGATGAAACTGGGAGTCCTGGACACCAAGGTAGCTAAAGTGTTTAGGGCAGAGTCCTGGAAAAGACAGAACTGCACATAGCTCCTGTAGCTGAAGAAACTACTCAAGGAGGGAAAGAGCCACTCAAAAGGATTGGAGGTTACAGTGCCCAGTGCTCACACAGTGCTGGGAATAGTGCCTGTTCCCAACAGCCAGACTGGAGGACCTCATAAGCCATGGGGCAGTGGGTAGGGTGCTCAGAAAGGGAAAAATTAATGAGCTCTAGGCTGAGTAATGCTGTGGCCTCAGTAAATCATAAAAGGAAGATCAATACGAATCAAACTGATTTTAAATAACTTCACTAAAATTTCAAGAACATAGGAATACCTGGCACCCAACTAAGTAAAAACTCTAAAATCTGTCCAAATTTCTTAACCCATAAATGGCAAAAGGAGAAAACACAGGCCATTACTGTCTACTAACTCAGCATAGGAAGACGTGTGGCTTTAGTGGCCCTGTCTTTTAGGGCCAGAAAGCATGTCAATAAGCAATTACATCTGTAATGTCTGCCACTGTCAGCCACCTCCATTTAAGGGTTGTTGTTTGAGAAGCAGTGCAATGAGTCTTTTTCTACCATATTCTATGCTACAGGTAAGTCTTAAGTATTCAGTTGTTTCTAGGGATGAAACAATTTAAAATAATTGAGGCACTAATTTTTCCTTTTATGTTTTATAAAGCTTATCTTATTGAATAAAATTCTAGGTCATGGGATATAATTTTATTAGAAAGGTCCATCTTATAAAAATAAACTGACTGATTATTAAAGATTTGTGTGAGATTTATAAATCTTTGAAGTAATTTTAAACACGCTTATTTTGTATGTTAATCCTTAACAAAATAAACACTGTCACTATTTATCTTCAAACTACCCATAAAAAATATTTTAATAAGATTGTAAAAGTATAATGCCATTTCTTATTTTGTCAAAAGCTCTATTTTTTTGTGAAAGAGTTTTGGTATAGATTTACTTTATAAAACTTAATTTATATATAGTTTAAATAGAAAACTTTCTGTTATTATTATTTATTATATTATTGTTCCTATAATACATTTCTATAGTAATAATTATTATTTCTATGATGTTATTATTTTCTACTGTTTCTATTATAGGGAGAATATAAAATATGGTAACTGTTTTCTCAGTTCTATCCAAATTTCTGATTTTAGAATGAAAAATCCAAACTGATCTTCATAATTAAGATGGCCATATGTTGTGGTTTGCCCAGGACGATAAGAATTTACAGCTACTGTCCCCTCCACACTCAGAAATGCCCCAAGTCTGGACAATATGTGGCAGGGCCGCTCTCTTCATAATGGAAGTGAGCACAATGTGCTTTCAAAAGTGATCAAATCCCCAAATACAAGCAGAATAAGTAATTTACCCCAATACATACTAGAATCAAAAATAAGATTAGGATCAAGGCCCAAAGTCTCCTACTTGCTGTTGAGGGCCACCCTGCCTGGTCTCAGGAAGCTGTGACCCCCTGTGACTTAGGCTGAGTGAGAGACCTCCAGACCAGGAGCCACTAAGGAGACAAAAACTTATTCCCCTGGCATGAACGCTACCTGTTCTGTGCTTGGCCTTTAATGCTTGATCAGTTAACCAATGACAGGTAAGACTCCTTAAGGAAGGAGCGACCTAAGACAGGTTCTGATCACAAAAGGCCTCTGGGATGAGACTCACGAGGCTATGGAAATGAAGGGGCTGTGGAAAGGAAGGGGTGATCAACATCTACCCCTGCCCCCTCTAAGCCTCCGTCTTTGTACTCAGATGTGAGAAATCCAAGTCTCCTGGCTGTCTCTGTCTCCTGCCCTTCTCTAAGGGCTAAGCAAATAGCCAAAGGGACAGCTCAGACTGGAGACGGCGGACCCCCGGGGTAATCAGGCCTGGGACATAGAATATGCAAAATCCTGTGAGATCTGTTTGCTGGAGGATGTTATTAACTTAGAATTTGAAGGCACAGACAGGAAACCAAAACTAGCCCTTTGAGCTGTGTAATCTTTTCATATGATAAAACTCCAATCTCTGCCCGGAATCACATCAGGAATTCTGTTAGCATCTTTGTAAGTTACCTGTCCCCTTTGATCCTTTCTGCCAGACTGTGAATCCACAAACCAAGTCTACTTTCTCAATAAAAATCCACCGGGGTAAAGGTACAGGACTCTCCCCACTAGAGGGTGTAGCCATGTTCTCTGTATTCCCACAGAATTATGATAGATTCTGTGTATTACGCATGTTTAATGAACATCCGCAGCTGAGATGAATACTGCAGGATGGCCGGGACAGAATTCTGACACAACTTGCCCTTTTTCTATATGGTTTCCCAGGAATTTCAAAGAAAAAGATACACAAAAATGAAAATGTCTCACCCCTCCACAGCCTCTACCTCCTGGTGTGAGGTGGCCTATTAAGTCTTTACCAGATCTTTCCATCCCCTTTGTTCTACTGTAGGGTTCCCCAGGGAAACTTTTAAGATTCTTATGCCAAGTCTATACTAAGCATTATAAATTGTACTTCATGTACATTTGATTTACAAGAATTCAGCTACCTGACACTCAGAAAAAAGGAAAGAAATTATGATTCCCATAGGCCCAGGCAATGGAGAGGGGGTGCACAATCTGATCATCTGAGGATACCTGTGGATAGAGCCCCCAAGTCTCAGGTACAGCTATGACCTGAGCATTCAGGGACCAGATAGGTAGGTTGTAAGGCTGCTTCAACACCTTCCAAGAAGAATCCGAAGAAGAGATGGAGAGTCACACAAAAAAAATAACCACAGGAGAGTGAAGGGAATAATAACATGTTTATCCAAACGTGAGACCTGTGAGGAAGAAGAGGAATGGTGGCCACAAGAGTCACCATCAACAACCCTTTATGGATTTCATCATGCACACTGGGACACACCACAAAGATTTATATAAATATGGTAATTATTACTGTAGGGGCTGCCTATACAAAACCATAGGCTTCTTGAGAGATTTTTCTGGGTCATTTGGGCAATATCCAATTTCCACATTATGTGATGACTGGAAACTGACCTACGCTCAGAGGAGATTTGGCCACTAATTTGCATCCCCACATTTGTCACCAAGGACATGTGAAATCAAGGAACTCAAAATCAACACCTGCATGAGATTGGAAGGTATAGCCACATGCATAAAGGCTGAGTGTGAGAAGTGCTACCTGCAAAGGAGACAGCTGAGACTCCAGGGTGACAACTGCTGCCATCAAGCTATTCTATGTAGACCTAGAGTATCCAGATTCTTGGATTTAGAGAGAAAAGCTAAAAACCTGAACTTTTAAAAATGATGCTCCCTGTTTGTAATATTCAGGTCACTATGCTTATTCAATTAATACAATATGTCTCTACTCCCCATGATCCCTAAGAGAATATCTTGGGCATCCACTCTGCCTGATCAAATCCTCCAAAATAACATTAAAGCCCATCTTCAAAGTCTTAAAACAGTATTTTTCCAAGCATAACAGGTCTCAGGTAAGCAGCAAGCTAGCTGAGCACTACACAAACTACAGAGTTATGGAGGTAAAAAATAAAGCATGGGGCAAAAGTAGGTTTAAAGTTGTTTGTATGGAAAATAACACAATAGTAAATAACAACATAATAATAAACTGTGATCACATACTCACAACTGTAAACCTACTTTTGCCCTACCCTGTATATGCTACACTCAGACCTCCACAGACCTGATGCAATCACAAGGTAAATGAGTCCATTTCCAAGGAGACATGAGCTCTCCTCTCACTAGAGAAACACAACAGCCAAAGGGCAGCAGGAAGACCAAGTTTAATCATCAAGTACAAAAAACCAGTACCATCAAAGAATGTAGGTATAATACCCTAATTGGGCAAAGAGAACCTTGGAGGTGCTGTCCTCTCCCTGACAGTGCTTCCTAATTCCATATACCTGGACAGGAACAGGCACATGCTGTCTCCAGGAAGACAACTTGCCCACCCCATATATCTGAGCAGGGATCAAATGCCAAGAACAGAGTGAGCTCACATCACTTATAGAAGCTCCCTGGAACTTCTGTTAGGAAATAGAAATTGCTAGGAAGGAAATGTCAACCTAAACTTTCAGGATAGCAGGGGGTTTGACTGATGTGTTTCTGAGTAACTTTTAAATATGAGTCCATTTTTATGTAATGATTGAGAAAGGTTTGATGATGCCCTTTGAAAGGGAAGCTAACCTCTTCCAAAAGACCAAAAATATCCCTGAGTAAACCAGAACTTTATTTTTTTTGTGTACATTTTTTTTCAAAGTGTCTTATTCTGTAACAAAGACCACAAAACAATATACTCTGTACATTGTTAAGTCTTCATTTCAAAGTGTGTGAAGACCAACGGGTTCTGAACCAGTGGTCTAACAGAAAGTCTTTTTTTCCTAGAGGTGGTAAGCGTAAATGGCTTCAGAATTTACATGTGGAAAGGGCTTTGCAGTCGCAATTCAGCTGGGGAAGTAAGGGAAGGTGGATAACCCTTTGTCTTGAAGCTGCATCTTGAAAGCAGCTTGTAGGACTGGTGGAAACCACAGGAGATAGGGTATTAACTATCCTATACCACTCTTATTACCATCACTGGGGCAGGTGAAAGGGCACTACATTTTTACCCTGACAGTAATGCTAGAAGAGAATGCTCTCTAAGCCAATGCTGATCAAAGTAAGGGCAACAGATCACTGTCTGCTCCAAACTGTTTGTGCAGGTCTGTGAGAAGGTAAGTATGTATAGACAGAATGTTCAGAGATTTTTGCAGCAATTCGACACTGCTGTGCATTTCTGTAGTATTCATCCCCAATAGATTGAACGGGAAAAACAATATTAACAGAAAAAAACAAATACAACTACAAAAAAATCTGACCCTTCTCACCCACAGTTAGAGAAGCAGCACTCTAAATAATCCATCACCTCCAATTTGCTCTCCTACGGCATGCAGATCCTGTCCTTAAGATTCAGACTGTAGTCTAAATAAAACTGTAGAAGTGGGTGGCCTCATGATCCTAAAATATCCAGAAGTCTCCTTAGAGTTTACAAGAGTGGGAAAGGCCCCAGGGAATCACTAACACTGGAAAAGATAAGATGAGCCTGTGTTATTGGGGAAAATTAGCCAGAATTTGAAATTGGGCCAAAAGATTTCTGGGCACTTTTTCAAAGTTGTCCAGGAACACAGTCTATCTAGCAAGCCTGACCTGATTCTCAGAGAATGTAACTTGTGTGATTTACTTACTGATTAGGGCGCAGGCCCTAAAAAGTTACATATTAGAAGACTGAGAAACTGCGAATAAGTGCTTCAGAAACAGAGAGAAATCCCAAAGGTTATCACCTGATGGCCATTAAGCAATTTGTATTTACCTCAGCAAACTTACTCTAACATTCTGTAGCTGACCATTCATTCCCATCAGTCTCTCATAGCCTCCCCTGATCCCACTGCCAGTCGACTGGCTTGCTCATTACTGAATTAGTTAAATCTTTGATACCTCCTCACTACCCATTTGTATGAGAGTTAGGTTTTACCTTTTTAAAAATTATAATCCAACCATTAATGTGAAAAACTGTTTTTCCTCTGATCTCTCTTCCTCTCGGTAGCAATGAATACATCCTATGTGACCTACCAATAGAATAAAATTATCAGTTAGAACAAAGAGGAGACATAAATACTTTTTAAATGAAAAAATAATTTCATTTGAGGAAAAATCTTGAAACACCCATTGCTTTCTTTAAAATGAATAAACCAACAAGCCAGTCTCATCAGTAAAATCACCTCCCTGGATATAAAAATATTTTCATTTCAACAAAATTTATTTCAACAGTAAGTGCACTTTCTTGCCTTTGAGATCAAACACTTTAATAACATCAAATAATCTTCATGTGGTTTTCCCATAATACACCATCATGAGATGTGCAGAAAGACATGTAGATAGAAGAAAGTTCACAGTTTACAATTAAGATTTTAGTCACTTTAATCTCAAAGTTCTGTACAACTTACATGTATGGGAACACATACACCCACACAACTTCCTCATTTTTTGTTGAGGAAAATTCCCAACTGTCCCTAAGGAAAATTCCCTTTTGTTGAGACCTAGCGGCAGCCAATACCACTCTATGTAAAGATGTACTTTCTTTGTTCACCAGATTACCCTGACATTATTTAAAGTCTATAGGCCTTAAATCAGTGCAATAGAAACATGACAGAAACTACAAATAAAAGCCACATATATAAGTTTAAATTTTCTAATAAATGCATTAAGAAAGTTTAAGGTAAAATTAAGTTTAATATGTTATATAATCAATATAAAAGTTACCAATGAAGAGATCCAAAATGGCAGAGGAGTAAGTAGAAGCTATACTAATCTCTTCCCAGGACCAATCTGGAATTACAATTAAATTGTAGAGAAATAATCCTGAATAACCAACTGGATACTAGCTGGAGAGAAGCCTTATAACGACAGACAGACAGAAGAAACCACTTCAACACAACAAGACTGGCAGGGAGTGCGGAGAAGACTCGAAAGGGCTGGCTGGGCTCCCAGGTTCAGCAGCTGAAGTTCCAGAGGGGTATTTCAGTGGCTGAGGTGGGGTTCCCCCTGAGAATTGTGAGGTCTAAACCCCAGGCTAGGCTCCCCAGCCTACAGCACCAGGTACAGAAAGGAACCTGGATAACATCCAGCTGTGAACAGCACCAAGGTTTCTGTCTGCCAGGGAGAGACAGCTGGAGACTCAGAGAGGCTCACAAAGGGCCAACACACAAAATTTCATTTATAGCCACTTACCCTGGAAGGGGGAGAGCAGAGTGAACTAGAGATGCTTGAAGAGAGTCTGGGGATGGTGGTTCTGAGGAGAAAACTGAAGGAAAAGCTGCCTGGATCCCTGTGCTAAGTCATTACTTTTACTACAGGAGCCACCTTTCTCAAGTAGAGCACTCCTCTCCAAGTGGTGTCAGACTCAGGGGAAGCAAATGCCCGGCCCACAGGAATCACTCTGCCACATCCTGTGATGCTTAAGTCATGTTGCTGATTACAGCTTGAGGCTATATCGCTGATAAGTTTAACAACTAAGGTAGAAAATACAAAGAAGCAACCAAAGTGGGAATTTGACACCAGATGAACTACATGAAATAGATGTAAGCAATTTATCAGATAACAAGTTTAGAGTAACAATTACAAGGATACTTGACTACATGAAAAAAGAAATAGAAACCATAATAAAGGACCAGTCAAAAATAAAGAATGCAATATCTGATATAAAATACACACTGGAAGAAATAAACAGTACGTCAGACAAAGCAAAGGATCAAATCAATGATTTGGAAGACAGGGTAGAGAAAAACAACCAGGCAGAGCAGCGAAAAGAAAAAAGAAATTTAAGAAATGAGGAGAACTTAAGAAACATGGACAACATGTTTGGACAACATGAAGCGTAGCATTATCTGCATCATAAGAATACCATAAGGAGAAGAGAGCGAGGAAGGGATCAAGAACCTACGTGAAGAAACAATGACCCCAAAATTCCCTAACATGGTGAAGGAAAAAGACATACAGATGCAAGAAGCTCAGATAATTCCAAGCAAGTTAGACCCAAAGAGGCCTACAGCAATATACATCACAATTAAAATGACAAGGCTTAAAGACAAAGAGAGAATCCTAAAATCTGCAAGAGAAAAGCAGGTAGTTACATACAAGGAAGCACCAATTAGACTGTCATCACTCAATAGAAATGTTCCAGGCCAGAAGGGAGTGGCATGAAACATTCAAGGTGATAAAAAGCAAGTACCTACAATCAAGGCTACTTTACCCAGAAAGACTATCATTTAAAATCAAAGGAGACATAATGAGCTTCCCAGAGGAGAAAAAGCTAAAGGAGTTTGTTAACAGCAAACCAGTACTATAACAAATGTTAAAGGGCTTGCTTTAAGAAGAAGAAAGGAAAAAAAAAAAACAGAGGAAAATAGTCTAATAATAAAATGGCACTAAATATGTATCAACAATCACCTCAAATGCAATTGTGTAGACCATTCTACATGGTGTGGGCCCAGCTCCCACTTGGAGAGGCACAGGACCCACGCCCATAAGATAGGTTCTCCCATGGGGAATCAGGTCTGCAATGTACCTAGGATGCTTTGAGTCTTGTTTTTGCTAAAACTCCCTCTCCCTGAATTGAGACAGCAAATGTTTATTGCAAAGTAACTTCCTAAAATCCATGCTAAACCTTCCAAGGATGAATGTAACTGGTTCAACCACTTTTGCCTTTTCATTTGCAAATATCCCTCTTCTGTGATGTGATTAGCAGCATCGTCTCCTTTGTTTTCTGTAGAAGGGAACCACCTAAAGCCAACCTGTGCATAGTAAATGAGGACCATCACGTAATGTGCGAGAAACCCAATAACGGCCAGTCACAGCAAGGGCTGTGGCTTTTGCTCCCCTTGAGAGAAAAGCCATGCTTGCCCTTTTCCTCCACAGAACTTGGTAGTCCGTGTGACCATCTCGTGTCTCATCCACAATGTGGCGGACTCCGTGAGCCAGGGTCCGCATCACAATTAGCTTAATGCTCCAACAAAAAGACAAAGGGTGGTGAATGGATAACAAAATAAGACCCAAAAATATGCCGCCTCCAAGAGACCCACTTCAAATGGAAAAATACACAGTTGAACATGGGTCAGATTGAAAAATACACACTAACTAAAAGTAAAAGGATGGAAAAGATATTTCATGCAAATGGAAAATAAAAAGAAGCTGGGGTAGCATTACTTATATCTGACAAAATAAACTTTAAAACCAAGGCTATAAGAGCCTTGTAAGCGAAAAAGAAAGACACTACTGAATGATAAAGAGGAACAATCCAACAAGAGGACATAACCCTAGTAGACATTTATGCACCCAACATAGAAGCACCTAAACATGTAGGGCAAAACTTTTTTTAAGTATATATTATTGATTATGCTATTACAGTTGTCCCTATTTTTGCTTCCCTCTGACTGGTTTTCCCCTCCCCTCCAACATATCCCCTCTTAGTTCATGTCCATGTGCACGTAAGTTTTTTGGTTTCTCCATAAACTATACTGTTCTTAATATCCCTCTATTTTGTACCTACCCATTTATGCTTCTACATCCCTATACTGTTTTCCCCGTTCTCCCCTTTCCCCCTTCCAGCTAATAACCCTCCAAATGATCTCCATATTTATGATTCTATTCCTGTTCTACTTGTTTGCTTATTTTTCAGATTCAGTTATTGATAGTTGTGATTTTACTGTCATATTAATGTTCATAGTTTTCATCTTCTTCTTTTTCTTATGTAAGTCCCTTTAACATTTCATATAATAAGGGCTTAAAGATGACAAACTCCTTTAGCTTTACCTTGTTTGGGAAGCACTTTATCTGTCCTTTCACTCTAAATGATAGCTTTGCTGGATAGAGTAATCTTGGTTGTAGGTCCTTGCTTTTCATCACTTTGTATAATTTTTACCAGTCCCTTCTTGCCTGCAAAGTTCTCAACTCTCTGCTTTTCTCTTGCTGTTTTTAAGATTTTCCCTTTATCTTTAAACTTTTTGCACTTTAATTATGATGTGTCTTGGTGTGGACCTCTTTTGTCCAACTTGTTTAGGACTGTCTGTGCTTCCTGGATTTGAATGTCTATTTCTTTTGTCAAATTAGGGGAGTTTTCTTTCATTATTTTTTCAAACAACTTTTTAATTTCTTGCTCTTCCTCTTCTCCTTCTGGCATCCGTATGAATCAGATGTTGGCCCCTTTGGAGAGGTTCCAAGCCTTCTTAAACTCTCTTTTTTTTTAATTCTTGTTTCTTCATTTTGTTCTGCTTGAATGTTTATTTCTCCTTTATGTTCCAAATCATTGATTTGGATCCTGGCTTCCTTGCCTTCACAGTTGATTTCCTGTGGATTTTTCTCTATTCCCCCTAGTAGAGCCTTCACTTCTTCCCTTATGCTTTTGTTGTATTCAATGAGATCTTTGATCATTCTGACCACCAATGTTTTGAACTCTGTGTCTGATAGGTTAGCTATCTTCACATTGCTTATTCTTTATTTGGAGTTCTATTCTGTTCCTTTATTTGGGACATATTTCTTTGTCTCATTATTTTGGCAGCTTCCCTGTGTCTATGTATTAGGTAAAGCTGCTTTGATTCCATTTTAGCACACCTGTTAAGTCATATGGGGTGAAGCCTTGGTTATTCTCCAGGGTAGGGCAACCATGGCTCTACGTGTGGGGAGGGGTTGAAGAGGGGACAGTGCAACTTGCTGTCTGATTTCTGGGGACTTGCCTGGCCCTTGCCTCATTTTCAGTCACTTCACCCACTTCTCTATGCGAATGGCGCCCCTCTTGCTTCTGTCCTGGTTGTGGTTCCCAGAGTGGGTGGATTTGCATCTATACTGGCAGTTTCTTCCACTGCCCCATCCCCCAAGAGGTTTTCAGCCAGAAGTTATGTAGCTTTATTTTTCTCAGCACAGGAGCCCTCGGTTGCATGGTCTTGCCTGGGGCTGGGCTCACTAACTCACAAGGGGTCCTCCTGATTTTTATCCACCACACCTGAATGTGGGGATAAGTGTTTTGCCAGCCACTGCCATTTCACTGCCTTCTAACCCTGGCTAGCTGTCATTATACTGAGTCCTCTCCAAACCAACTCCCTGTATCCACCCCTCATACCAGTCTGGTTGATTATAGCCTCTCAAAATCCTGGGTTGTCAAAGTTTCTGTATAGTTCTGGGTGTTTTTCGAGGTGATTTTTTTATAGTTCTGAGTGTTTCTTATTTTTAGGTTAGTTGTGTTCCTTCTTACAATTATGCAGTGAGGTGAGGAGCGTCTATCTGCATCTTGCAGGGCAAATCTTGATGGATATAAAGGGAGAGATCAACAGAAATACACTGATTTTTGGATATTTTACACCCCAATGACTTCAATGGGGAGATGTTCCAGACAGAAAATCAACAAGGAGACAATGGCATTAAATGACAGACTAGATAAAAAAATGAATTTAATTGATCTCTTCAGAGTATTTTATCCCAAAGAAGCAGAATACATATTTTTCAAGTGCACATGGAATGTTTAGAAAACAGACTGGCTAGACTGCATTTTAGGACACAAAACAAGTCTCAATCAATTTAAGAACACTGAAGTCATTATCAAGCAACTTCTCCGACAACAATGCTATGAAACTGGAAATCAATCACAAGAAGAACACTGAAAAATATACAAGGACACGGAAGTTAAATAATAATACATTATTAAAAAATGAATGGGTCAAAAACGAGATCAAGAAAAAAATAAAAAGATACCTTCAAACAAATGAAAATGAGGACACAACAATCCAAAATCTGACAGACACTGGGAAAGCAATCCTAAGAGGGAAGAAAAAACTCAAATAAACAATCTAACTCCACACTTAAAGGGCCTTTGAAAACAACAACAAACAAAACCAAAAGTGAGTAGAAGTAAAGAAATAATAAAAATCAAAATTGAAAAAAAAGGAAATAGTGTCTTAAAAAATGATACAAATCATCAATGAATCCAAGAACTGCTTCGTTGAAAAGATAAAAGATTGACAAACCTGTAATCAGACTCATCAAGAAAAAAAAAAGAGAAAGCACCCAAATAAGCAAAATCAGAAATGAAAGAGGAGAAATAACAACTAACACCAAAGAAATACAAAAGATTGTAGGAAAATATTATGAACAACCATATGCCAACAAACTGGACCACCCAGATGAAATGGATAAATTCCTAGAAACATATAATCTTCGAAAACTAAATCAGAAAGAATCAGAAAATCTGAATAAATAGATTACAGCTAGTGAAACTAAAATATTAACCAAAAAACTCCCAGTACACAAAAGCTCTGGACCTGATGGCTTCACAGGAGAATTTAACCAAACATTCTGAGGAGAACTAATACTTTCCACTTTTAAACTATTTCATAAAATTCAAAAGGAGGGAAGGTTCCCAAACTCATTTTACAAGGCCAGTATTATCCTAATTCCAAAACCAGATAAACACACTGCAAAGAAAAAGATTATATACCAATATTCCTGATGAAGACAGACACTAAAATCCTCAACAAAATATTAGCACATTGAGTACAACAGTGCATCAAAAACATCAAACACCATGATCAAGTGGGATTTATTCCAGGAATGCAAAATTGGTACAAAAGTTGCAAATTAATATATATAATACACCACATAAAGTAAATAAAGGATAAAACCACATGACCATATCAAATAGATGAAGAAAAAAGCATTTGATAAAATCATGCACCCATTTATGATAAAAACTCCTAGAAAAGTGGGAATAAAGGGAACATACCTAAATATGATAAAGGCCATATATGACAAACCCACTACCAGCATTAATACCCAATTTAAAAACTACAAGCATTCCCCTTAATATCTGTAACAAGACAAGGATGTGCACTTTAATTCTCTTATTCAACATACACATTGGAAGTCCTAGCCACAGCAATCTGACAAGAAGAAAAGCATACAAATTGAAAAGGAAGAAGTAAACTGTCATTATTTGAAGATGACGTGATACTGTACATACACAACACCAAAGATTCCATCAAGAAACTACTAGAGCTGATAAATGAATTGAGTAAAGTAGCAGGATACAAAATTAATATCCAGAACTCAGCTGCATTTTTATATGCCAATAACAAACTAACAGGGAAACTAAGAAAAGAATCCCAGCAATTGCTACAAAAAGTATAATACACAGAAATAAATCTAGCCAAGTACGTAAAAGACCTGTACTTGGAAAACTCACTGAAGAAAGAATTTGAAGCAGATACAAATAAGTGGACACACATATTATGATCATGGATAGAAAGAATTAACATCATTAAATGTCCACAATACCCAAAGCAATCTATAGATTCGATGCAATTCCTATCAAGATCCCAATGACATATTTCTAAGACTAGAAAATATGTATTGAAAACTTACATGGAATCACAAAATGTTCTGATAGAAAAAGCAATCCTGACAAAGAAGAATAAAGGTAGAGGAATGACAATACCTAATATCAAACTACACTATATAGTCACAGTAATCAAAACAGCATTGGACTGGCATAAAAACAGACACATAGATTAATAGAACAGCATGCAGAGTCCAGAAATACACCCACACTTTTATAGTCAGTTAATATTCAACAGGAGAAGCAAGCACATAAAATGGGCTAAAGACAGTCTATTCAATAAACTGTGTTTGGGCAGGGGGAAGCAAGATGGCAGAAAACTGAATGGAAGCCACAATAACCTTCTCCCAGGACCAATCTGGAATTACAAGTAAATTGTGGAGAAATCACCCAGAACAAACAACACAACAATAGTGAGAGAGAAGCCTTATAACCTCAGAAAGACAGAAGACTCAGCTTCAGCACTAATTGACTGTACCTACACAACAGCATACAAGAAGTAGTGTGCGGAGTGACCCTCAGTCAACCAGATGGAAGGAAGGACTCACCAAACAATGACCCAACAACAATCAAAACCCAACTACACCCAAAGAGCCAACATGAATGGCCAAAAGGGCACCCCAAGAGCATCAACACAGGAGATCAAAGACACTGCACCACTGAATCTCACAGGTCTCCTACCACAGAAATTCAGACCACAAACTCAGGGAGTAAAAACAGATCAATTTAAGAAGCACAGTACCAAGACGAGTACCACAAACAATGGGAAGACAAAGAAACAAACCCCAAGTGAAAGGAAAGGAGGAATCCTCACAAAAATGCTAAATGAAATAAAGACAAGTCAACTATCAGATATTAAGTTCAAAGCAATGGTTATCAGGAAGCTCAATGAGCTCACATAGAATTACCAAAAAGTGCAGGGAAACTACAAGGAACTTATTACAAACTATATCAATATGAAAAAGGAAAAAGAAAGTATCAAGAGAGAAGAGGAAATGAAGAATACAATTTCTGAATTGAGGGACAGTAAAAGGAATCAAAATCAGGCTAGATGAAACAGAGGATTGAATCAGCAAGGTGGAAGACAAGGTAGAAAAAAATTCCCAGAAAGAGCAAGAAAAGGAAAAAAGACTCAAAAAGAACATAGAGGTGTTAAGGGAACTGCAGGACAATATGAACTGTAATAATATCTATATAATAGCAATATCAAAAGGAGAAGAACAAGGGATAGAAAACCTGTTTGAAAAAGTAATGATGGAAAGCTTCCCTAATTTGATGAGAGAAAAAGTCATGCAAATCCAGGAAACACAGAGAATTCCAATCAAGAGGAACCCCAAGAGGCCTACTCCAAGACACACCATAATAAAAATGATAAAATTCCAAGGCAAAGAGAGAATCTTAAAGGCAGCAAGGGAGAAACAAGAAGTAACACACAAGGGATCCCCGATAAGTCTAGCAGATGACTTGGCAATGGAAACACTCCAAGCCAGAAGTGAATGGCAATAAACATTCCAAGTAATGAAAAGCAAAGGCCTGCAACCAAGACTACTCTATCCAGAAAGGGTACCAATTAAAATGGAAGGTGAAGTAAACAGTTTCCAAGACAAAAAAAAAAGGCTGAAAGAATATACCTGCACCAAATCAGCACTGCAAGAGATGCTAAAGGGAAGCTTTAAAAAAAGGAAGAAAAAGAGTGAAAGAGACAGGAACACTGGTATGAAGGGGGTAAAGTGGCAATGAATAAGTACCTATCAATAATAACCTTAAGTGTAAATGGATTAAATGCTCCAATCAAAAGACATAGAGTAGCTGAATGGGTAAGAAAACATGACCCACACATATGCTGCCTACAACAGGCACATCTTAGAACAAAAGACATAAACAGACTGAAAGTAAAAGGTTGGAAAAAAATATTCCAAGCACTTGGACAGGAAAGAAAATCCAGGGTAGCAATACTTGTATCAGACGAAAAGGACTTCAAAACAAAGGCCATAAAAAGAGACAGAGAAGGACACTTCAGAATACTCATAGGTAGAACTCTTCAAGGAGATAAAAACATTGTAACCATATACTGACCCAACATAGGAGCACCCAAACATATAAGGAAAATCTTGCAGGACTTCAAGAAATATATTGACAGCAACACACTTATGCTAGGAAATTTTAACACCCTACTGTCAAAAATGGATAGCTCTTCCAAACAAAAAAACAACAAGGATATTGCTGCACTGAACGATGCCCTAGATCAAATGGACTTAGTTGATATATATAGAACCTTTTATCTCAAAGAAGCAAAATACACATTCTTTTCAAACGCACAGAGAATATTTTCAAAGAAAAATCACATGAGAGGGCACAAAACAAGCCTCATCAAATTCAAGAAAATTGAAATCTTATCAAGCATTTTCTCAGACCACAAGGGCCTGAAGCTAGAAATCAACCTCAAGGAAAAAAATCAAAAGCACTCAAATTCATGGAGATTGAACAGTGTGCTATTAAGCAATGAATGGGTTAAGAATAATGAGATCAAGAAAGAAATGAAAAATTTTGGGGTGGGAGGGCTTGAATGGGAGTAAGGGGGAGAAAACTGTACTTGAACATTCATTTAAATAAATAAAAAAAAATTTCTGGAAACAAATGAAAATGAACTCTAACAGACCAAAACTCATGGGACACAGAAAAGGCAGTCCTGAGAGGGAAGTTCATAGCCATGCAGGCCTACATAAAAATAATAGAAACATTTAAAATAAAAAATCTAACCCTACATCTACAAGAACTGGAGGAACAACAAAGTTCAGAGTAAATAGAAGGAAGGAAATAACCAAGATCAGAGTAGAATTAAATGACATAGAGACTATAAGAACAATTGTGAGGATCAATAAATCCAACAGCTAGTTCTTTGAAAAGATAAACAAGACTGACAAGGCTTTAACCAGACTCATCAAGAAAAAAAACAGGAGGACCCAAATAAAAACAATCAGAAATGAAGGAGAAGAAATGACAACTGATACCACAGAAGTACAAAGGATCATAAGAAATTACTATGAAATATTACATGCCAAGAAATTTGAAAATCTAGGTAAAATGGACAAATTTCTAGAAACATATAATCTTCCAAAACTGAATGAAGAAGAAGCAGAAAGCCTGAACCAACAAATAAAAGGTGATGAAATTGAAGCAGTAATCTAAAGACTCCCGGCACACAAAAGCCATGAATCAGACAGTTTCACAGGAGAATTTTACAAAACATTTAAGGAACAGCTAACCCCTATCCTTCACAAACTATTCCAAAAACTCCAAGAAGAGGGAAGACTCCCAAACTCTTTCTATGAGCCCAGCATTATCCTAATTCCAAAACCAAATAGAGACACAACAAACAAAGAAAACTACAGGCCAATATTGCTGATGAACACATCACTAAATTCCTCAGCAAAGTATTGGCAAACCACATCCAGAAATACATTAAAAAGATCATCCACCATGACCCAGTGGGATTCATCCCAGGGTTGCAAGGATGGTACAACATTCTCAAATTAATTAACGTAATACATCACATAAACAAAAGACAAATCACATGATCAGATCAATAGATGTGGAAAAGCATATTTGATAAGATCCAACATCCATTTATGATAAAAACACTCAGCAAAGTGGGAGTAGAGAGAGCATACCTCAATATAACAAAGGCCATATACAAAAAACCTACAGCAACATCATATCCAAAGGGCAAAGACTAAAAGCATTCCCAGTAATATCAGGAAGAAAGAAAAGGATGTCCACTTTCACCACTTCTACTCAACATAGTATTGGAAGTCCTGGTCACAGCAATCAGACAAGAAAAAGCAATAAAAGACATCCAAATTGGAAAGAAGGAAGCAAAACTGCAATTGTTTGTAGATGACATGACAATCTACATAGAAAATCCTATAAACTCCACCAAAAAACAACTTAACCTAGTAAGTGAATTTGATGAAACACCTGAATACAATGTTAATATTCTAAAATTGAAGGCATTTTTGTACAATGAAATATCAGAAACAGAAATCAGGAAAAATGTCCCATTTGATATAGCAACAAGAAAAATAAAATACCTAGCAATAAACCTAATCAAGGCAGTAAAAAACCTGTACTCAGAAAACTACACAACACTGAAAAAATAAAAGAAGGAAGACACAAACAAATCAAAGCATATACTGTGTTCATGGATTAGAAGAATTAACATCATCAAAATGTCCAACTACTTAAAGCAATTTATAGATTCAACACAATCCCCATTCAAATACCAAAGACATATTTCACAGATATAGAACAAACATTTCAAAAATTTATAGGGAACCACAAATGACCCCATATAGCCACAACAATTTTGAGAAAGAAGAACAAAGTAGGAGGGATCCAGTACCTGATATCAAACTATATTACAAGGTCACTGTAATCAAAACAGTCTTGTACTGGTATAGAAAGAGACACATAGACCAATGGAACAGAATAGAGAGTCCAGAAATAAACCTAGTCTCTATGGTCAATCAATATTCAACAAAGGGAGAAGCATAAAATGGAGTAAAAATAGCCTCTCTATAAATGGTATTTAGAGATCTGGACAACCACATGTGAAACAATGAAATTCTACCACCCATTTACACCATACACAAAAATAAACTCAATATGGATAAAAGACTTAAATATAAGTTGCAACACCATAAAAGTCCTAGAGGAGAATATAGGCAGGAAAATCTCACACATTTCATGCAGTACTATTTTCATTGATATGTCCCCTAGAGCACAGGACATAAAGGAAAGAAGAAACAAATGGGACTATACCAAAATAAAAAGACTCTGCATGGCTTATATGTACAACCCATGGATGTGGACTAAGGGCAGAGGGATGCTGGAATGTTGCGGGGGGAGCAAAGTGGAGGGGGAATAAAGGGGGGAAATTTGAGAAAACTGTAATAGCATAATCAATAAATTTTTTTTTTTTAAAGAAAGGTTTTAACCAGAGATGAATCATGGGTCTATGGCTGTGATCCAGAAAGGAAGGCCCAGTCATCCCAATGGAAGTTGCCCAGCTCTCCACACCAGAAGAAGGCATGGCAAAGTCACAGCAAGATCAAGACCATGTTAAATGTGTTTTTTGATTGGGAAGGTGTTGTTCATCACAAGTATGCCCCTCCAGACTAAACAATTAACAAGGAGTACTACCTCAATGTTCTTTGTTGGTTGAGAGATGCAATACAACAAAAATGGCTGCAGCTATGGGCAACTGGTGATTGGCAGCTTCACCACAACAATTCACCCACTCGTGCATCATGTCTTGAGCAGAGTTGTTTGGTAGAACATGAAATCACCCAAATGACCCAGTACCCCTATAGCCCAGATTTGGTGCCCTGTGACTTCTGGCTTTTGCCAAAACTAAAATCACCTTTGAAAGGGAAGAGATTTTAGACCATCACTGAGATTCAGGGAAATACGATGGGGCAGTTGCAAAGGATTTTGCAGAGAACAATGGAAGAGACAGTGAGAGAACTCTGTGAGGTCCTAAGGCGCCTACTTTGAAAGAAACTGAGGTGTCACTGTCCTGTTTACAAAGTTTCTTGTACCTTTAATAAATATCGCTTTTTCTAGTATATGGATGGATACTTTCTGGACAGAACTCATACATATTTCAAATTCCTTAAAAAGTCAGAAAGTTTATTTCCCAAACATTCCTCTTAGAAAAAAAATTTCTTCAAGATGGACTTCAGCACAAAAGAAAAAAAAAACCAGGAATGATGAAGACATGGACTGGAACCAGAAAGCAGCCTAGTTCAGGAGTACGGTGAAAGGATGTCTCTGGATTAATGCTGGACAGCAGTAGGCCCCTAAGGCTTGTCCAGGATGGTGCCCAGTCAGAGCTCTGGGAAGCAAACTGGTGCCACAGTACAAGAAGACAACTGACAAAGAGGAAAATCTTAAGCATATGGCAAAGGCATGTTCTAAGAAGATTAGTTTGCTACTTAAAATATTTTTATAGACAATTCCCTTTTTTGTCTTACACCAGATATGATTTCCACTCCAAAAGAACTTGTGATAGTTTTGCAGTCAGATCCCCATCCTCTGAGACAGGCACCATTCCCTTTAGTATCCCTGCCACAAAGGCATCGAAGACTGTTCCACTCCTGTTTACCAGTGCCTGCGAACCACTGAAGAGTTCGATCAGACCTGTGGTAGATCTTTGTCTTTCTCACTTTTAGTACATACTCTAGTTTGGCTCCTCCAGCCTGCCTCAAACTTGGATTTTTATTCAATACTACTTGCACAATTTGCCAACTTCCTCAAGTCATTCTATACTCAACAACTTCCCAGTCTGGGAAGTGGGAAAAATGGAATTTAAAATAGAGACATAGCTAATGGCACCCAAATGAAAAGTTCAATTGTCAAGAAAATTTAAAAAAAAGAAGGAGAGCTTGTTACAGAGAGGGAGGAAAGAAATACAGAAGTGAAGAGACTTACGGGCTTTGGAATGGAAACCAAAACTTTTTTTGTTTGGCTTGAGGGACCAATGAGTCTCTCCTTTTAGTGTTTCTGCTTCACCTCTTTGATCTGTTTGGAAGGACATACAAATAGATGCTCATTCTGAAACCCGTTGGCATGGAAGTAAATTAGAGGCTCTCTAGACATTTATTATGCAACAGAGTAAAATGATTATAAACAAACTTCTCCATCAACAATGATAAGGTTACATAATAGGACTTTAAAAAGGACTCCAGGCCATGCCCTACATCAGCTCCATGAAAAATAAGCAGCTCTAAATGATACTGTAAATCAACCCACAAACCACAATGAATTCTATTCCTATTCATAATCATGTTTACTTTTTATGCATTCTATCTGATAGATATACAAATCAACAATCTGAAAGACTTACAAATTATTATATAATAGTAGAAGCCAAAGTACACAGAACATCACTCATTCAGTGAATATTTACTGAAAGTCAGACAACTACATACCAGGCACTGGGGTAAGACCAGGAGTAATTCCTAAGTGACCTGTGTGGTAGGCCTATGCCCTCTATTGTTCCATCCCAACTGTGCCCCTGGATATCGCAAGGGCAGAGGACTCTTTGAGAACGTTCAGCTCACACAGGGCAGCAGAGTGCAGGACCCAGAGTTGTGTCCCTGCTCTACTATAACCTGTCTGCAGATTATATACAATGAAGGAAAGGTATAAAGTGTTGAGGGCAAAATCTATTATTGAATAGGCCTAAAAAGTTCAAAGAATAATGCCAGGATCTAGCAAATAACATAAGGAATTATTAGGAACTAACCTATTTGGAGAAAATCAGTCATATTGTTTTTAAAGACATTTGCTATATAATATTTTGCTTATCACAGTACTTGTTAGGTCTCATTTATCAGGAATTCATTAAGCCATATTTGTTAAGTGACACAGTTTCCCTCTGGCCTAAAGTGTCCACACGTAGACAATGCTGAGTTCTTGTGAAAGGCACCAGGCAGGGACAGATCCCTGCCAGCACTCCCCTTAACAGTGATGCTCTGGGGCTCACAGTCCCTGATGAGAAAATCCAGTACCCTGAGTCATTTTGTAACGAATGAAAAAAACAATCAACTTGTGCTTTACTGATGCACTGCTCTTTGTTAGGAATGTTCCAGAAAACACTATAAGAAGTTGAAGTAGCTTGTTCCCCTCATAGCAACATTAGGCACTACTTTAATGCCACCTTTCATCTGTACAGTGCTTTGTACCAAAACTGACTTTATAGCCAGCCTCTATACAGTCTGTCCTATGACAGCCTTCCTTCCTCCCTGGTGCCTATTTGCTCTGATCCTTCTCCATCAGGGTCCCCAGGACCCCCATGCACATCTCAGGTCTCTGTATCACCGACTTCTGTCCCCAGCATTCTATTGAAACTGGGTCAAAAAAGGTCACCACTATGTGTACAGAAAAAGTTCTGAAGGAATACACATGGAAGAGATTTTAGTCTACAGCTCTGCACTGTTCCAACTTTCAAACCAAGGGCTTGTTAACTTTTTTTTTTTTTAACTATATCAGCAGAGGTTACTGGGGATGGTCAAATGATGAGGCATTTTTTAAAAGTATCTGTGTTTTAAAAAACACACCTAACAAATATTATTTTTAAAAATGCATAAATGAATAGTAACTCTACAGTGTAGAAACCTAGAAGACACCACCTTAACCAAGTGAGTGATCAGGGTCAACATCACTAGTAATAAGCTACATCAACGCCAACCGTCCTTGATATGATGCACTGACAAGGGCACAACATCACTTCTGTGGTGTTCCAGCCAAAATGCATAAGCTTACTCATGAGAAAATATCAAATAAGCCCCAAATTCAGAGACTTTATAAAAAATAATAGGCCAATGCTCTTCAGAAGTGTCAAGATCATGAAAAACAAAGACTGAGGAACTGTCCCAGATGGAAAAAGACCAAGGAGGCAGTATACCTAAATGCAATGTGAGAATCTGGATTGAATGCTAAGTCAGAAAAAGGCATTAGTAGGACAAGTGACAACTGAAAAAGTTCTGGAAATTAGTTAACAGTATTAGGTAACTTACAGGTTTTTTTAAACTTTTATTTATTGATTTTGGTGGAGAGAGAGACAGAGAAAGAGACAGGGAGGGAGGGAGGGAGAGAGAAGGGGGAAAGAGAGAGAGATATCAGTTGTTGTTCCACTTATTTATGCATTTGTTAGTTGATTCTTGTATGGGCCCTGATGAGGACTGAACCCACAAATCTGGCATACTGGGATGGCACTCCAACCAACTGAGCTATGCTGCCAGGGCTGTAACTTGCTGGTTTGATCACTACTACAGATATATTAGCTATTAACATTTGAGGAAACTGGGCAAAGCATATATGGGAACTCTTCGCTCTACTTTTGCAACTTTATTGTAAGTCTGAAATTATTTCAAACATAAAGTCCTTTCCTAATAATATACATATATTAAATCATTGGGTTGTACACTTAAACTAATACAATATTATATGCTAATTATATCTCAGCTGGAAAGATCATGTGAGCATCCAGTAACAAATCAAGCCTTCAACCTTGATCATTGATGTGGAACATGTTGTTCAGCCAGATTACCCTTCTATACAACCTGAAGATAATTTTTTTTTGCTCTGTCATCCAAAATTGTTTCAACCAATTAGATACTTACTCAAAAATGCCTACATCAGAATAAGAAAGGCCACCTTATGTTTGTCTCTCAGTCAGCCTCTTCCTGAGGGTTCTATAGCCAGATCAGAAGGTGCCATGCCTGTTTTGTATTAAACTATACTTTCTCTAGTTTTAATTTTTTTAATGGAAAGTTTTGTAGAATGTTGCAACATGTTATTCACTCCACTGTATTTCCTCACTAATGTGTATTTCAATTACCTCTATAGGACTCGCAAATCTAGGGTGGGCTCCTAGGGTAACTAAGCATGACCTGGAGGGACAGGAAGACCAAATAAGATCTGAGGAGAAGGACACGGAAACTAAAGCATCATCTTTCCTCATCTTTGCAAGATCCTGCTGTTCCCATTTTCACCCATAAGAATGTCTTCAGGTGACCTGATTTGCTCAAAGACATGAACTTCTGAGTAGTGGGGAAATGCACTGTGGTTGGAAATGACACCCATGTGCTTCCCACTCCTGGACAACTCTAAATAAGATTCATGAGCGGACACGTGCTCTTCACACAGAAGACAACAGGGCCTGGGCATAAAAATCCACACAACATCTTTAAAAGCATGGTAAGAACAGGAATCTGCAAAGTGTCCCCACTACAACAGGGGTTTCACTAGGGAGTACCCTCAGTGGGCGGTGCAGTCATTTTTCACAGACAGTGCGAGGGCAGCTGCACCTGACCCTGCTGCTCCTATTCCCAGAAATGACCTCTACTTCTGCCTCCTCTAGCTGACATTGCTTTTTAAGCTCCTAAGCCATTTTTATGATAGAAAAGGTTAGAGTAATAACAGTCTCTATTTAATGCAGTGCTGAGCACTGGATTTTACAAATAACTTTTCTCTTTGAACCCTTACCACTGCTCCATAAGACAGATACTAAAACCCCTCTATTAAAATGGAAGAAAATGAGGCTCAGAGAGGGTATGGGACTGACCACAAGGCAAGCATTGGGCTAAATTTCTCTGCATTAATCTTTATTTCCTTTTGTAAAAATATGCTACTTAATTATCTTTCTTCCCTGCCGAAGGGAGAGAGGGACAGTATCCCCAGTGTCATCTCTGTGTCTCCTGGCACAGAGGTGCTGACATGTATTACATGGGAATTTCTGGTTGACTTTCTTGTACCTTGTCCTTCACCAAGATAGTAACTCTGTGACTACCCAGCTTTGCCTTTCTTATTTCTTACAGTGTCCCTGTGGTCAGAATGGCCTGAAAAAAAGAATATACTCAGCGATATCTGCTGAGTGGATAAAGAAAGCTCATTCCGAAAACATCTACCATAGCACTATCCAACAGAACATTCTGTATGATGGAAATGTCCTACATCTGCACTGTCCACTAGCCACTAGACAACATGTGACTATAGACTACATGAAATGTGACTAAGTAGAATGAAGAAAGATGTTTAACTTTACTTAATTTTTATGAATTTAAATTTCCATGGCTACCTGTGGTTAGTGACTACTCTGTTGGTCAGTGCAGGTATAACCTGTCCTAATTCTAACATGAGACCATGCCCTCAGAGATGATGCCTCAGACCCCTGCTCCAGACATTACTCTTGCACATGTGCACTTCTCTGTGGCACCATGCTGGCAATGAATTCATGATGGGTGTTAAGGTTGCTGCTTTCAAGGTGCATAGCTAAGGAGCAAGAGGTGAAACTAAATGAATAAAATAAGCATAATTCATGCTGAAGACACAATTATTAGATTACAACAAAAGCTGGTGGAAAATAACAATGTTATTCACTGGTCACTTTTCTAATTGATATGTGAGTCATGAGAATAATGTCCCCTCCCTCCCTACCAGCCACCAACTATCACAAAGGAAGAGTAATAAAAGGTCAAGAGAAAAACTAAGAATAATTTTGTTACCAAATGTACCAGTTATCAAAAAATTTGAGTCATGGTTACTCAGATGCCATTTAAATGCACAAAAGATGAATGTTTTCAGAAAATATTCAAATGTACAAGCAACATATATCACATTAAGAGTTCAGTGTAGGAGTTATTTTCATAATTTGGTTAATTCACATTCAGCTCTATCCTGTTTGGCAAGACGACAGTAGGGGTTGGTTTTATAAAAGTAAACACAACTTCTAGGCCTATGGTGTCAACTGCTAATTGTTCAAGGATGGAGATACAGCCCTCTCTTCTGGGCATGCAATGGGGCTCATCCTGACTCCAGCCAGACCACCATCCAGTCTCCAACATGTGCTTTTGAACTATGGCCTCAAAGACAGCCAGATCAATGGTTAGCAGAGTATCTGTCCTCTTCCCTATATAATCCTTTCCACCAATGGGGACAGTTCTAGCCCTGGTAAAACCAGTCGACTCTGTGACAAAGGCAGGAAAGATGACCTCTTTATCTTCTACTAGCCTGCCCCAAATGAAAGGCATTCCCACTGGGAAATGGCCAAAGGAAGCAAAGATACGAAGAGTTTGTAGCTGATAAAAATATCAACATACCATGTGCCAGAGTCTTTCCTCTAAGAAATTAGAAACCATTTTCATTATCTACATCACTGACAAGGCATATAATCTGCAAATATTAAACTACTTGTCTTAGGTATCATAGTAATATTTAATTACGTATCAAGTTGGGAAATTCCATCAGTACTTGCATCGACCAATGTGTATGCTAACAAGAATAAATTGCAGAGAAAAGCAGTTTGGGCATGGCTCCCACAGCTTTGGTATATGGTAAGCACTCAATAAATGAATATTCTTTTATACATTCATCACTACACCTTAAGTTGAAAGCAAGGTGGTAATTTTTGACATGGGCACAACCTATCTTCTGCTTCTATTCTGAAAGGCATTTCCACTGGGAAATGGCCAAAGATGTCACTTCTATAGAACTGACACCAAAAGGTGAGCAGTAGCCTAAGAGCTGGTTTAATGTTTTATCAGGTATGAGATTCTCCAGGCAACAAGGGGAAGTTCTTTCTAGCCCTGCCCTTTCTAATATGGTAACCTCTGGCCACATGTAGTTATTTAAATTTAAACTTAATAAAGTTAAATTTAAGTTCCACAATCATGCTAGCAACATTTAAAGTATGCATTAGTCACAAATAGTGAGTGGCTAAGGTATTAGAACATATAGATGTAGAATACTTCCAATATCACAGAAAATTCTATTGGACAGTGCAGGTCTAAATGATTTTAAAACAATACTAAAACTGACTAAAAGTCATTCTGATTTCTATTGTCAACAAACACTGGCAAGTCTAAACAATACTAGCAATAAAATGCTCTCTCCGTTTACCTATCCAAATAAATATGCCTAGCAATAGAGGATAACTTTAATCCACAAGCAAACTAAAATCTTTGTTGCAGCACTGCTCAAACAAATGCAAAAATGAAAAAAAATCAATGTATATTCCACTCCCTTTTTCTGTCCGCAACAGACCTACTCTACAAATTGGTAAAAAAATAATAATAAAAAAATAAAATTATAATGACCAAACTGTATATAACCCTTGAAAATTACACATAACATATATACAAGAAAGAGGGGTGAATAACACAGAGCAAACCATTTTTATTCTACCAAATGTGTCTGTTCATAGGAGGGCAGCCCTCAGGGTCTCATTCCATAGGAGGATCCAGTTCCTATATACAGTCTTAAAATAGAACCCAACTTCTTTCTTCTAGACAAGACTGGAAATAACCAGACTGTGGAGAGCTATTCGTCTATTATAGTCCGTGCATTAAACATTAATGTGGCTACAGTCTCTTCCCTAGCAGAGTATTAAAAATGCATACAATGTTTCTAATTTCAATTCCCATAATGGTCTGTAATGCTTTCAGAGAGTTCTGAATTTTTTTTCATTTGGTCATCCCCTCCTGGCTGGTGCTGGCTCCAACTGCTATGTGTTATGCCCTCTCCCTCCCCCACCCCCAAAGTCGAATGAGGGCCAGACTTCTGAGCTCTCCAACACATGCTCTCCTGGCATTTCCTCCCAGGTACATGTGTTACCCAATTAAGCACCACTTTGCTCAGAAGCTCTTTGCTCAGGTAATTTCTGTGAACACATTACAGGTAAAGACCAAATACTAGAAAAGCAGACAACAAAAATAACATTTAGCTACCTGCAGATGCTTCTCAGTTCACAAGAGGGTTGCATAAATTGAAACACTGTAACTTGAAAATGAATTTAATACCAAACATCACAGCTTAGCTTAATCTACCTTAAATGTGCTTGGGACACTTGCAGTAGCACACAGTTGGATAAAATAATGGCAACATAATACTCTGAAGAGTATCCAAAGTTTACCCCTGTGATGGCGTGGCTGACTGAAAGCTGTGTCTAGCTGTCACTTCCCAGCATTACCAGAGACTATTCTATAACATAGTTAGGCTGGGAAAAGATAAAAATTCAAAAAGTACAGTTTCTAGGGAATACCACTGTCTCACCATTGTAAAGCTGAAAAATCTCCAATCAAATCATTTTAAGTCAGGAGCCATCTATTATAGTAAAGTAGATGTTCCAGAAAAGACCTTCCATGCTTAAAGCATTGAGTGCTTATAACCTAAAGTATATTTAACTATATCTAGGTTCAGGGACATCATGAGAAGGCAAGGTTCTTTGGAAAAGATAATAATCCTGGGGAAAACAGAAGGCAGCAGGAAAAGAGAAAGACCAAATATGAGATAGCTTGAGTCCATAAAGAAAAGCCACAGAAGTGAGGCTATAGGACTGAGCAAAGCTGCTGAAGACAGGATTGTGGAAAACACTAATTCATAGGGTTGCCAGAAGTCAGAGCTGACTCAAAGGCACATAACACACAAAGATTTCCCAGCCATTATACGAAGGGGGATCCCCCCAAAAACCAGAGTTATCTTCTGAAGGATAAGCCACTTGTAGCATAGGCTTCCCCCTGCAAGAAGAGTGTTCCAGAAACCCATCTGTTTCAGTGTACCACCTGGTATTGTGAGAGGCTGTGTTCAGCTTCAGTGAATTTCTTTTGAAGACTCTTTTAACATATTTCCCAATTTCACAACGGGTGATTTATGAGTGCACCAGCCCACACAGAACAAAGTCTTCAGAAGTTTTTGACCAAAATCAGCACACCCCTCTGCCCCACTCTCCTTATTGACTCGACTTCTTCCCAAGTGACCTTTTCTCCCCAGATGCAAAAAGTCCGCAAAGGGAAACATTTTGCAAATGTGGAACAGGTATAACAAAAACACAGTAGAAGCAATAAAAGGCATTAAAATCAACAAGTTCAAAAACTGTTTTCAACAGTGGAAAAAATATCTTGACAGGTATATTGCATCAGATGGAGAGTACTTTGAAGATGACTGATAGTTTAAACATGTAAGAATAAATACACAATTATTTATAAATAAATTCTGAGGTTTTTTGGGTCACCTCTTAAATAAGAACACCACAGAGTCACCGTGTTCTGTCTTTTCTCAGTGTCTTTGCACACGCTGCTCCTGCTCCTGGAATGTTCTTCCCATAACACTTCACCTCATGAACACTCACTGCCACTCAACTCCACTTCCTCAGGGACGCTTTCCGGACACTCCGGATGAGTCCGGGTTCCCCCATCCACGCTCTTGTGTCACCTTCTACTTCCACTGTGAGAAGTCATGGTACTTATCACAATTTATAATTAATATTTACTTGTAGAGTATTTGGAGAATATCTGCCCACCCCGTAAATCTGAAGTCAGAGTGGCTCTGTGTCAGTTCTGTCCATCATCATATTCCCAGTGCCCAGGACTGTGCGGCACAGCAGATAATATTCATAGATGAACTGATTACTGAATGAGCAAACAGTTTTTGACAGTCAGGGAAACATGTTCTCGTACTGAGATGTAGCTTTAAATATAGACAGCTGGGTACATCAGCTTTACTAACTCAAAGAGGTAAGGAGATATTGCTTTGCTCTCTTTGAAACCAGCTCCTGGTATCAGATTGCTCTTTTGGGAAATGACCTTTTGACTAAAGACAGAAATCATTCACTGTACAACCTCAGTTGTGGAATGAGTGACATGATGATACAGAAGTCCAAACACCTTTTTGCAAACAAGTTTTCTCAAATTCTAGACAACTGTCTTCTTCATTACTGTCAAAAGACAGTGAAGCCATAACTCAAAACACTAAATCTATGTATTACCAATATAATGTACCTCCTCTTTCTTTTCTATTTCACTAAGTCTTACCTGGGCTACCACAGTTGGGAAACACTAGCTCTTTTATCAGAAAATACATCTACAATCCATATCCCTTTTATTTCTTTTTTTTTTAAAGATTTTATTTATTTATTTTTAGAGAGGGAAGGGAGAAGGAGAGAGAGAGAAACACCAATGTGTGGTTGCTGGGGGAAATGGCCTGCAACCTAGGCATGTGCCCTGACTGGGAATCGAACCTGCGATGCCTGGTTCGCAGCCCGCACTCAATCCACTGAGCTACGCCAGCTAGGGCCATATCCCTTTTATTTCTAAAGCAGTTTGGATTTGGGGCCTATATCTCCTGGTCCTGGCTTCCCCTCATCTCCTTCCCACCAGCATCACCACCCTTACACCCTGTGCGTGGGCCGTACTTTCACTTGGCTGTTTCTCAAATTCAGCCAGCACTGTCCCTCTCTGGGACCCATGCTGGGCATTCCCTCCACCAAGAGTGCCTTTCCAAGACTTCTGCATGGTTCCTTCCTCCTTCAGTTCTTGGTGCAGCTTCCCTAAAAAATCGACCTACCAGGAATTCCCTGCCCTTCTCTGCCTTACTTTCGTACATCACATTCTTCATCATCTGACACACTTGTTTATTTTTGTGCTATGTCCAGAGCTCTACACACCCCAACACAGTAGAATACAAACTCCACGCATACCTTTTTTTTGTTCACTGCCATATCCCAAGTGTCTAAAAACTGCCTGGGACAAAGAAGATGCTGAATAAATATTTGTAAAATTGAGTGAATATGTATTGCGGTGGCTCAACCTCTCATGAAATCTCTTCCTTAAGACTCTCTGCTCTAAACTGATCTATAGGTGAACCAAAGAAGAGGTTCACTGCAAGGAAGAACATTCTGTACAAATAACAAGACTTAAATTAATAATAACAAGAACATCTTGATTTTAAACAGAAAAATTGGGAAATAACAGGAACAGCAATTTGTACACACATAAAATTCAAATAGCTAATAATTTTTTTCCTTTTTCTTTTTTTTCATATATTTTACTGATTATGTTATTACAATTGTCCCATTTCCCCCCTTTACTCCCCTCTGCCCCGCACACTGCCTCCCACCCACGTTCCCCTCCTTTAGTTCAAGTCCATGGGTCATACATGTAAGTTCTTTGGCTTCTCCATTTCTTATACTATTCTTAACTTCCCCCTGCCTATTTTTTACCTACCATTTATGCTACTTATTCCATATACCTTTTCCCCTCTCTCCTTCTCCCTCTCACCCACTAATAACCCTCCACGTGATCTCCATATCTGTGATTCTATTCCTTTTATGGTTGTTTGCTTAGTTTGTTTTTCTTTTCATACTTTTTTAGGTTTGGTTGTTAATAGTTGTGAGTTTGTTGTAATTTTATTCTTCATATTTTTATCTACTTTTTCTTTAACTTCTTTATTTTCTTTTGAACTCCTTTAACTTGACCTTATCTGGGAAGCACTTTATCTGCTCTTCCATTCTAAATGATACCTTTGGTGGACAGAGTAATCTTGGATGCAAGTCCTTGCTTGCCTTTCATGACTTTTGAGTACTTTTTTCCAGCCCCTCCTTGCCTGCAATGTTTCTTTTGAGAAATCAGCCGATAAGCCTTATGGGAACTCCTTTGTTGGTAACTCTTTCCTTTCCTCTTGTGCTTTTAAGATTCTCTCCTTATCTTTAATCTCAGGTAATGGAATTATGATGTGCCTTGGTGTGTTTCTCTTTGGTTCAACTTCTTTGGGACTCTATGAGCTTCCTGGACTTCCTGGAAGTTTATTTCTTTTGCCAGATTTGGGGAAGTTCTCCTTCATTATTTTTTCAAATAAGTTTTCAATTTCTTGCTCTTGTTCT
>PVIA01013088.1:0-34092 GCA_004024845.1 Tonatia bakeri | reverse complement strand
ATACATAAATGGCAATGAATAAGTACCTATCAATAATAACCTTAACTGTAAGTGGATTAAATGCTCCAATCAAAAGACATAGAAGAGCTGAATGGATAAGAAAGCATGACCCACACATATGCTGCCTACAAGAGACCCACCTCAGGATAAAAGACCTGCACAGGCTGAAAGTGAAGGGCTGGAAACAAATTTTCCAAGCAAATGGACAGGAAAAAAAGCCGGGGTAGCAATTCTCATTTCAGACAAAATAGACTCCAAAAAAGGGCCATAAAGAGAGACCCAGAAGGTCACTTCATAATACTCAAGGGAAGAACCCACCAAGAAGACATCAATATTGTAAATATATATGCACCCAACATAGGTGCACCCAAATACATAAAGAAAATCCTAGAGGACTTCAAGAAAGATATTGACAACAACACAATTATAGTGGGGGATTTTAACACCCCACTGTCAAAAATGGGCAGATCTTCCAAACAAAATATCAACAAAGGTATTGTGGCATTGAACAATACCCTAGATGAAATGGACTTGACTGATATATTCAGAACCATCCATCCCAAAGAAGCTAAATACACATTCTTTTCAAATGTACACGGAACATTTTCAAAGATAGACCACATGATAGGACACAAAACAAGTCTCAACAAGGTCAAGAAAATCAAAATCATACCAAGCATTTTCTCGGATCACAATGGACTGAAACTAGAAACCAACCCCAAGGAAAAAAACCCAAAACACACAAAACCATGGAGATTAAATAGCATGCTATTAAACAATGAATGGGTCAAGGATGAAATTAGGGAAGAAATCAAAAAGTTTCTGGAAACTAATGAAAATGAACTTACAACAACCCAAAACTTATAGGACACAGTGAAGGCAGTATTGAGAGGGAAGTTCATAGTGATACAGGCATACCTAAAAAAGATAGAAACATTTCAAACAAACAACCTAACCCTACATCTACAAGACCTCAAGGAACAACAACAAAGACAGCCCAGAGCAAGTAGAAGGAAGGAAATAACCAAGATCAGAGCAGAATTAAATGACATAGAGACTAAAAGCACAATTCTAAGGATCAATGAATCCAGAAGCTGGTTCTTTGAAAAAATAATCAAAGTTGACAAGCCTTTAAGCAGACTCATCAAGAAAAAACGAGAGAAGACCCAAATAAACACAACCAGAAATAAAAGAGGAGAGATTACACGTGATACCACAGAAATACAAAAGATTGTAAGAAATTACTACCAAGAACTGTATGCCAAGTATTTGAAACCCTGGTTGAAATGGACAACTTTCTAAAAATATATAATCTTCCAAAACTCAATGAAAAAGAAGAAGAAAGACTGAACAAACCAATAAGAGCAAAAGAAATTGAAGGAGTAATTGAAAAACTCCCAACACACAAAAGCCCTGGACCAGATGGTTTCACAGCAGAATTCTACAAAGCATTTAAGGAATAGCTATCCCCTACCCTTCATGGACTATTCCAAAAAATCCAAAAAGATGGAAGACTCCCAAACTCTTTTTATGAGGCCAACATTATCCTAATTCCAAAACCAGATAAAGACACAACAAAGAAAGAAAACTTCAGGCCAATATCGCTGATAAACCATGACACTAAAATCCTCAACAAAATACTGGCAAACCGCATCCAACAATACATTAAAAAGGTCATACACCATGACCAAATGGGATTCATCCCAAGGATGCAAGGATGGTTCAGTATTTGCAAATCAGTAAATGTAATACATAATGTAAATGTAATGTAATACATTGCAAATCAGTAAATGTAATACATAAGCAAAAGCAAAGACTAAAAGCACATAATCATATCAATAGATGCGGAAAAAGCATTTGATAAGGTATGGCACTCATTTATGATAAAAACACTCAGCAAAGTGGGAATAGAGGGAGCATTCCTCAACATAATAAAGGCCATATATGAGAGACCTACAGCCAACATCATGCTCAATGGGCAAAAACTAAAATTTTTTCCACTAAGATCAGGAACAAGACAAGGTTGTCCACTTTCACCACTTTTATTCTATATAGTATTAGAAGTTTTAGCCACAGTGATCACACAAGAAAAGGAAATAAAAGGCATCCATATCAGAAAGGAGGAAACAAAACTGTCATTGTTTGCAGATGACATGATAGTGTATGTAGAAAATCCTATAGACTCTACCAAAAAACTGCTTGACCTAATAAACGAATTTGGCAAAACAGCGGGATACAAAGTCGATATCCAGAAATCAAAGGCATTTCTGTACACCACCAATGAAACAGTAGAAGCAGAAATCAAGAAAAAAATCCCATTTGAAATAGCAAAATGAAAAATAAAATACCTAGGAATAAACCTAACCAAAGAGGTAAAAGACCTTTATTCAGAAAACTATATACCACTGAGGAAAGAAATCAAGGAAGACAGAAACAAATGGAAACATATACCATGTTCATGGATTGGAAGAATTAATATCATCAAAATGTCCTTACTACCCAAAGCGATTTACACATTCAACACAATATCTATTAAAGTACCAATGGCTTATTCTCAGACATAGAAAAAACACTTCAGAAACTTATATGGAAACATAAACAACCCCAAATAGCTGCTGCAATGTTGAGAAAAAAAGAATAAAGTAGGAGGGATCACAATACCTGACACGAAACTATACTACAAGGCCACTGTAATCAAAACAGCCTGGTACTGGCATAAAAACAGGCCCATGGACCAATGGAACAGAACAGAGAGCCCAGAAATAAACCCAAGTCTTTACGGTCAATTGATATTTGACAAATGAGGCAGCGACATAAAATGTAGTAAAAATAGCCTCTTCAACAAATGGTGTTGGGAGAACTAGACAGCTACATGCAAAAAAATAAAACTAGAACACCAACTTACACCTTATACAAAAAATAAATTCAAGGTTGATGAAAGACCTAAATATAAACCGTGACACTATTAAAGTACTAGAGGAGAACATAGGCAGGAAAATGTCAGATATTTCACACAGAAACATTTTTACTGACATGTCCCCTAGAGCAAAGGACATCAGGGAAAGAATAAAGAAATGGGGCCTCATCAAAAGAAAAAGCTTCTGCACAGCTAAAGAAAACAGTATCAAAATAAAAAGAGAACCAACCGTATGGGAAAACATATTTGCCAATGATAACTCAGACAAGGGCTTAATCTCCAAAATATATAAAGAACTTACACAACTCCACTCTAAGAGGACAAGCAATCCAATTAAAAAATGGGCAAAGGACTTGAACAGACACTTCTCCAAGGAGGACATACAGAGGATCCAAAGAAACATGAAACGATGTTCAATATCGTTAGCTATCAGAGAGATGCAAATTAAAACCACAATGAGATACCACTTCACACCAGTCAGAATGGCCATCATAAGCAAAACAACAAACAACAAGTGTTGGAGAGGTTGTGGAGAAAAGGGGACCCTAGTGCACTGTTGGTGGGACTGCAGACTGGTACAACCACTGTGGAAAACAGTATGGAACTTCCTCAGAAAACTAAAAATGAATCTGCCATTTGATCCAGCAATTCCACTTCTGGGACTATATCCTAAGAATCCTAAAACACCAATCCAAAAGAACATTTGTATCCCAATGTTCATAGCAGCACAATTTACAATAGCTAAGTGCTGGAAGCAACCTAGATGCCCATCAGTAAATGAATGGATCAAAATCTATGGTACATTTACACAATGGAATTCTATGCAGCAGAAAGAAAGAAGGAGCTCCTACCCTTTGCAACATCATGGATGCAACTGGAAAGCATTATGCTAAGTGAAATAAGCCAGGCAGTGAAAGAGAAATACCATGTGATCTCACCTTTAACAGGAACCTAAACAACAAAACAAAGAAATAAGCAAAATTTAGTCAAAGACACTGAAATAGAGGACAGGCTGAAAGTGACCAGAGGAGAAAGAAGAGGGAGTTTCAGGGGAAAAGGGGAAGGGTTTACAGGAACAAAGTTAAAAGACACATGGACAAAAACTAGGGGGAGGGTGGTAATGGGAGGTAAGTGGGGAAGGTGGGCTGGAATGGCCGTAAAAGGAAGAAAACTGTACTTCAACAATGATTAAAATTTAAAAAAAGAGAAAAAAACACCTGTGGGAGTTGAGGTGCAGGGAGAGACTCCCAGCCTCACAGGAGAGGTCCTTGGAAAGTCCCACGGTGTGTACAAGCCCACCCACAGAAGAACTGGCACCAGAGGGGCCCAGTTAGCTATGGGGGAAGCAATGGAAGGGACTGAGGTCCGAGGGAGAGCAGAGCAAGGGCTATTGTTCCGTCTCGGACCTTGCCCCCACATACAATGTCACAACCCAGCAACTGGGGTGCCCCGCCCCAGTGAACACCGGAGGCTCTGCCCCTTACACATAACAGGCTCGACCAGACCAAAGGGGCTGGAGGGGGGTGAAGATGGCTCAAAGAGGAGAAGAAATGAAAGCCCCAGAACCGATCCTTTTAAGTGACCCAGAGTTAGCCAACCTATCAGATGCACAGTTCAAAGCACTGGACATCAGGATGCTCACAGAATTGGTTGATTTTTGTCACAAATTAGATGAAAAAATAAAGGCTACACTAAGTGAAATGAAGAAAAATGCACAGGGAACCAATAGTGATAAAATGAAAGCTGGGTCTCACATCAATGGAGTGGACCAGAAGGAAGAAAGGAACAACCAAACAGAAAAGAATGAAGAAACAAGAATTCAAAAAGATGAGGAGAGGCTTAGGAACCTCCAGGACACCTTTAAATGATCCAACACCCGAATTATAGGGGTTCCAGAAGGAGAAGAGGAAGAACAACAAGTGGAAAACTTATTTGAACAAATAATAAAGGACAACTTTCCCATTCTGGCAAAGGAAATAGACTTCCAGGAAGTTCAGGAAGCTCAGAGAGTCCCAAAGAAGTTGGAGCCAAGAAGGAACACACCAAGGCACATCATAATTACATTACCCAAGGTAAAAATGAAGGAGAGAATCTTAGAAGCAGCAAGAGACAAGAAGACAGTAGCCTACAAAGTAGTTCCCATCAGACTGTCAGCTGATTTCTCAAAAGAGACCTTGCAGGCAAGAAGGGGCTGGAAAGAAGTATTCCAAGTCAGGAAAGGCAAGGACTTACATCCCAGATTGCTCTATCCAGCAAAGCTTTCATTTAGAATGGAAGGGCAGATAAAGTGCTTCTCAGATATGGTTAAGTTAAAGGACTTCATCATCACCAATCCCTTATTTTATGAAATGTTAAAGGGACTTATCTAAGAACAAGAAGATAAAAAAAACATGTATAGTAAAATGACAGCAAACTCACAATTATTAACCACACCTAAAACAAAAACAAAAAGAAACTAGCAATCCTTTTAGACAAGCAAACAACTAGAACAGGAAAAGAACCACAGAAATGGAGATCACATGGAGGGTTAGCCACAGGGGAGTGGGAGGAGGAGAGAGGGCGAGAAGGTACTGAGAATAAGTAGCATAGATGGTAGGTAGAAAATAAACAGGAAGAGGGCAAGAATAGTATGGGAAATGTAGAAGCTAAAGAACTTATGACACATGGACATGAACTAAAGTGGGGGAATGTGGGTGGGAGAGGGTGTGCAGGGTGGAGGGAAATGAATGGGTGGAAATGGGACAACTGTAATAGCATAATCAATAAAATATATTAAAAACATAATTTAAATAATATTTCAGAGTTAGCAAGATCATTTTTGTTTAAAAGTGGCCTCACTCCAGGTTGGTGTTGCTCAGTTAGTTGGACAGTGTTTGCAAACCAAAAGATTGCTGGTTTGATTCCTGGTCAGGGTACATGCCCAGATTACAGGTTTGTTCTCCAGTGGGGTGTATACAAAAGGCAGCCAATCAACGTTTCTCTCTCACAATGATGTTCCTCTCCCTTTCTTTCTTCCTTCCTTCCCCTCTCTCTAAAATAAAAAATAAAAATAAAAAATTTTTAAAGAATGGCCTCAAACACGACTAGATATTAGCAGATACTGCTATTGACTGTGACTTCCCCCCACCCTTGTCTGCAGCTTGCCTTGGCTGTGCTTTGGGAGAATAAAAGCAAGTCTGTGTCCATTCTTGGAGGGTATTGGCAGGGAAGGACTTGTCTGCACTGTGTGGTTGACATTAGGACCTCTCTTAACCCTGGGTAGCTACAGCCAAGAAGAAATAGACATTTGTTTTAGCCAATGTACCCTAGCCAGGCTCTCTGGGCCTCAGCGATGACCTCTGGCAGCCACAAGGCAGCAAAGCAGGAGCTTTGACCAGGCACTGGCTGACTGACCAGCCCACCCCCCATATCCCCACCCCTACCAGCAACTTGGGAAGACCCTTTGGAAGAAAGGAGTAACCCTTTAGTTACTGATGATATCTAGGGAGGAGACTTCCAAGGGAAAGCTAGACTTACTTTGCTAGGTAGAGTTCGGAGTGGTATGAATTTTAACATTAAAAAAAACATGGCTTAAAGTGAATTGATTTTTTTGCCTAAACTGCTGAGGTGAGACTTACAAGGTATTTAGCCTTTCAAACACCTTGTCTCTGACATATGACCTTAATTAGATATCTGTCTGCCTTAGCTACACAATTAAGGGAAAAATTCATCTTTTTACCTGTCTAGAATCTTTAGGCATAACTTAAAGCAAAGCAAAACAAAACAAACAAATGTAAACAGTTTATACCTTTAAACAGGTGTAATATTTTTTTCCAACAATTTCAAAATTCTGTGACTTGGGCTTTCTTTAATCATAGAGATGATTTACATATTTTAATATAAACTTATATATAAAGTATATATAAATAAAAAGTAAATTTTATATAAATTTATATATACAGGGCACATATAAGAATGCATAAATAACAAATGCATAAATTTTAATTATAAATTTATATATATATATTTAATTTATATATATGTGTAAATTTTTAATAGGTAGCATATATTTCTGATGCAGTTGGCCCAGATTTGGTCACTCTGTCAACATGGCCCTCTCCCTCTCCTCTCCTTCTTCATTGGCCAGCAATTTTTCTTTTTCTTTTCCTTTCTTCTCTTCCCTTCCCTTCCTTCCTTCCTTCCTTCCTTCCTTCCTTCCTTCCTTCCTTCCTTCCTTCCTTATTTCCTTCCCTCCCTCCCTCCCTCCCTCCCTCCCTTCCTTCCTCTGTAGCAGAAAACCCAAGTTAACAATTGCTGGAATCAAGAACTACACAGAAAATGTAAAAATTAAAAAATCAAACACTTCTTACTCCCAGTTCCACTCCCCAAAGGTAAGCACTATTAGCAACTTCTCGTATATACTTCCAGAATTTTCTCTGCCTATGTAAACTAAATGTATGCGTTTTCCCTACATATAAGTAATTATCTACTACATATACTATATTTAACTTACAAATCTTATTTACAGAATAGATATATATCATATTTCTAAAGGCTATACCATAATGTATTTAATCTTCTATAACAATGAGCATTTAGGCAGTTTCCAGTTGTTTGCTATTACATGCAATGCTGTAAAGAACATTTTCATCATAAAGCTTTGTACACATAACTAGGATTTCTTTAAGATAAATTCTTGGCCTTGGCCAGGTAGCTCAGTTGGTTAGAGTGTCATCCCAATTCGCCAATGTTGTGAGTTCAATTCCCAGTCAGGGCACATATAAGAATGCATAAATAAGTAGAACAACAAGTTGATGTTTCTCTCTCTCTCTTTCTCCCTCTCTCACCACCTCTTCCCCTTCTTTCCTTTCTCTCTCTAAAATCAATAAATAAAAATCATTTTAACCAGAAGATAAATTCCTGGAAAGGCAATTGCCAGGTTGAAGTGCATGGGTATGTTTAATTTTGATAAATATTGCCAAATCAACTATCAATTGCATATACTAACAATGTGTAAGTTACTATTATCCACCTCTTCCTAATAATTTTTGGGTTTTGTATTTTCCTCAACCAAAAAACCCCCCATATTTTATGTTCTTTTTAATATTTAATCTAGAGCCCATCTGAAAAATAATTCTGGATATAAGGAGACATGGGTCCAGCTTTATTATTTGTATTAATGACTATATAATTGACCATTATTAAATAATTCATCACACACACAATTGTTTGCTGAATTGCTTTTATCAGATACTGAATTCTAAATTTTGATTTAGGAATTTTTTAGTTTATTCCATTGAGCAATCTACTCCATCCCTGTATTTGTTTGTCCATTGCTGCTGTAACAAATTACCACAACTCTAGTGACTTAAAACAACACAAATTTCTTATATTACAGTTGTAGACATAAGACATCCCAAATAGGTCTACAGGCTATATTTCTTCTGGAGGCTCTAGGTGAGAATCTCATTCCTTCACTTTTCCAGGTTCCAGAGACTACCTGCATTACTTGGTTCATGGCCCCTCCTCCATTTCCTTCCTTCCTTCCTTCCTTCCTTCCTTCCTTCCTTCCTTCCTTCCTTCCTTCCTTTTAAGATTTTTATTTATTTATTTTTTTAGAGAGAGGGGAAGGGAGGGAGAAAGAAATGGAGAGAAATGTCAGTGTGTGGTTTCCTCCCACGCGCCCTACTGGGGACCCGGCCCACAACCCAGGCATGTGCCCTGATTGGGAATTGAACTGGTGACCCTTTGGTTCTCAGGCCAGCACTCAATTCACTGTGCCACACCAGCCGGGGCCCCTCCTCTATTTTCAAACTCAGTAGCCCAGTGAGTTCAAATCTCTACAGATATTTGTGATTACATTGGACCCACCCACAGAATCTTCCCATTTCAAGGTACTTAAATCACATCTTCAGTCTGTTTTGCCAGGCAAGCTAACATATTCATATAATCACTCTGTGGATGACAGTGTATATTTTGAAGGCCATTATACCAAGCTTTTTACCTACTAGAATTTCTAATAAGTTTTACTATCCAAAGAAGTTAATTTCTTCTCATAACTTCTTTTACCAGAATGAGAATGTTTTTAATTATATAAACTTCAGATGTGAGCCCATGAATGTGATTGAAATGTTAAATTACATCAACAGCATATATGGTGTGCCTAATGTAGGATTGATATATTATCTGAAAAATTATCTGCAGATATATGTGACTATAATTTGTGTATATAAGTACATTCTTAAGACATTGATTATCCAAGCCGTATAACCTGTACCTAAATCTTAATTGTAAATATTAGTACAAATTGGTCATTATAATTTTCATCCATTGAAAAAAAAACATGTACTGCCCACTTATTATTTGCTAGAAACAAGGAATATAGGTAATAACTGGCCCTTGGCCTCAAGACAAGTATTTTTCATTCTTAAGCTGTGATTTATTAGTGGATTATGAGAATCATAATTAGTATTTTGTGAAAAACAAAAATGCACTAGCCCTGGCTGGTGTGGCTCAAGGGATGAGCACTAGCCTGTGAACCGAAAGTTTGCCAGTTCAATTCCCCAGGCATATGGTTGGTTTGCAGGCCAGGTCTCCCCCTGAGGGCATGGGAGAGGCAACCAATCGATGTTTCTCTCCGTCTCATTCTCCCTCTCTTCCCATCTCTCTGAAAATAAATAAATAAAATCTTTAAAAAAGAAAATAAAGAACTAGACTGGAAAAGAACTAGACTAGACCAGTGTCACACAGTGTAGATAAAGATAGTATTGGGAAACTTCAACTTTAAATATATGTTTGTGTGTATGTGGGTTACGGTATAAAATGTCTCTTACATTGGGTGTGATAGCCAAAAAATCTTTGAGAGCCTCTGGTTTGAGGGGAAATTAATATATGAGTTAATTAATATTAATGTATTGATATGTAAGTGAGCTAATGACTAATTAATACAAATTAGTATGAGAAGTGCTTTCTTTTCTTATTTTTAATGTATTTTCTTGATTATGCTATTACAGTTGTCCCATTCTCCCCTTTATTGCCCTCCACCCTGCACACTCCCTCCCACCCACATTCCCCACCTTTAGTTCATGGCCATGGGTCATACATATAAGTTCGTTGGCTTCTACATTTCCTATATTATTCTTAACCTCCCCCTGTCTATCTTCTACCTACCATTTATGCTACTTATTCTCAGTACCTTTTCCCCCTCTTTCACCTCTCCCCATTCCCCCACTGATAACCTGCCAATGTGATCTCCATTTCTGTGATTCTCTTCCTGTTGTAGTTGTTTGCTTAGTTTGTTTTTGTTTTAGTTTTAGGTGTGGTTATTAATAACTGTGAGTTTGTTGTAATTTTTACTGTTCATATTTTTTATCTTTTTCTTAGATAAGTCCCTTTTAACATTTCATATAATAAGAGCTTGGTGATGATGAACTCCTTTAACTTGACCTTGTCTGGGAAGCACTTTATCTGCCCTTCCATTCTAAATGATAGCTTTGCTGGATAGAGCAATCTGGGATGTAGGTTCTTGCCTTTCCTGACTTGGAATACTTCTTTCCTGCAGCTCCTTCTTGCCTCTAAGGTTTCTTTTGAGAAACCAACTGCCAGTCTCATGGGAATTCCTTTGTAGGTAACTGTCTCCTTTCCTCTTGCTGCTTTGAAGATTCCTTATCTTTAATCTTGGCTAATGTAATTATGATGTACCTTGGTGTGTTCCTCCTTGGGTCCAGCTTCTTTGGGACTCTCTGAGCTTCCTGGACTTCCTGGAAGTCTATTTCTTTTGTCAGTTTGGGGAAATTCTCCTTCATTATGTTTTCAAATAAGGTTTTAATTTCTTGCTCTTTCTCTTCTCCTTCTGGTACCCCTATGATTTGGATGTTGGAACTTTTAAAGATGTCCTGGAGGTTCCTAAGCCTCTTCTCATTTTTTTTTTAATTCTTGTTTTTTCATTCTGTTCTGGTCAAATGTTTACTTCTTCCTTCTGATCCCATCACTCTTGGTTCCCTGTACATTTTCCTTTATTTCACTTAGCGTAGCCTTCATTTTTTTCATCTAATTTACAACCATATTCAACCAATTCTGTAAGCATCCTGATTACCAGTGTTGAGAACTGTGCATCTGATAAGTTGGCTATCTCTTCATTGCTTAGTTGTATTTGTTGTGGAGTTTTGATCTGTTCTTTCATTTGGGCCATTTTTTTTTTGGTCTGGGTGCACCTGTTCTGTAGAAAGGGGCAGAGCCATAGGTGTTCACCAGGGCAGGGCAACCCACGTATCTGCACTGTGATGCTGTATGTTGGGGAGAGGTCTGAGAGGAAACAATGCCACTTGCTCTGCTCTCTGCCAGTTTTTAGATGCTTCCTCCACTACCCACAATCAAATTGGGCCCCTCTGGTGCTAATTCCCAGGTCGGTGGCTTTGTGTACATTCTAGGACTCTATGGGTCTTTCCAATGAACTCTCCTGTGAGTCTGAGAGTTTCTCCCACTGCCGCCCCAACCCCCACAAGGTGTTTTCAATCAGAGGCTTTGAGGCTTTATTTCCCCTGCACTGAAACTCTGGGTTGCTCAGTCTGTCTCCTTCCCTAGTTGTTCCTCCCAGTTTATCTGCATGCAAATGTGGGCCCACACAGTCTGCAAGCTACCACCTTGCCTGATCAGCTGATCAGTGTGTCCCCTCCACCGGGCTGCCCATCTCCACCCTCTACCGGTCTGGATGAATGTTTCTTCTTTAACTCCTTGGTTGTTGGACTTTCGTACAGTTCAATTTTCTGTCAGTTCTGGTTGTTTTTTGTTGTTAAATTTGTTGTTGTCCTTTTGGCTGTGCGAGGTTGTGCAAGTCTACCTATGCCCATCTTGGCCAGAAGTCGAGAAGAGCTTTGACAGATTAAACTACAAACTCCATGCAGGCATGTTGCTTCACTCACATTATTTCATCACAATCTAACCCAAAGTCTGATACATAATCAGCCTTCAGTTACTCATGAATAAATGAATTAATGAAGTGGGTCTAGGGTGCTAGGGAAAGCACTAGAAGGAGATCAGATGACTAAAACATTATGTGCCTTAGGTTTTGGATGGCTTCTTTAGAAGTCATGGACTTGGGGGGCAAGGTTTGGAGAGGAAAAGGATCTGATACAGAAATGGAGGCTGGACAGAGCTAGGAGAGAGATCCCTGAGGAACCTTGAGTGACATCTAGTGGCTTCTTTGCCCAAATAGGAAGAACAGACTGAAGGACCTCCCATTAGGTGGAGTATTATTGGATGTGTTTGGTAAAAAAAAAAAGGGGGGGGGTCCATCACATCATAGTGTATAAATGTTCCTTTATTTGGAGATGCATGATGTGGATTTATTGGTCAATGCTCTTTTTTATATGTTGGCTTTATCCACAGGAGCGTTAACATCTCATTAGAATGTCTCCATTGACCTCTGTGCCTTTGTAGCCTGTACTCAGCACTTGGCACAGCATTGTCGTGTGCTTCAGGTGTGTAATAACACCTGCTGTTGGCTGGCTGACATGTTTTAGTCATTTGTTCAATCTATGGTCATTGATTGATACCTCCCACATTAAGGATTCTTCCTCCTTGGCCACACATAGAAACACCAACAGAGTTTTTAATAAATGCCAAAGACTTTGCCCACTTTGCCTTACCCTGATCCCAACTCCATTCTCACTTAATTGGTCAGAGTGGAGCCCAGGCTTCTGTCTACTGATGTGGGTATAGATAAAGATATGTTTTATCTGCCAAGGTGTTTCTCCTTGCAGCAGGGTTGAGACCCACAGCGCCTATTTGGAGAGGCACCAAATGTAATACAGCATCGGTGAGAAACAGGTCTCCCTGTCCTCTGGATCAATGCTTCTTAAACTGCCTAGAGTGAAGGGCCAGTCATGCACCAATATTTTTTGTTAAATGTAAATAAAAATAAATTACTAGAAAGCTAAATAAGATACATATAATAAAACACAAGCCTCATTTTAAACAAATTAATTACTCTTTTAAATTTCTCTGAAAAGTGTTAACTGCTTAATCTGAATTTCTGCATTTATTTTATTGTGGGTTGATGAGAAATCATGTTCAGGGAGGCACTCTCAGTCATACTGCTTTAGGTTATATTCTAGCTGGAGGTGGGGGCAAGAAGACGAAGAAGGTAACAGCAGTAACTGCACACAGATTTTCCTTGTTACCTCTGAGGAGGGGGTCCACTGACCTTCCAATAGAACCTTGCAGGCAGCAAAGCTCCACAGGGTAGCCAAATTTTGATCTTATCAGAACACCCATGTTATCAAGCACTTGGCACTGCGCATTTGCTAAATTTTTCAGAAACTGGTTATAAAGCAAAGGTCACTCTCTTTTTAAAGCAAATATGCTTTCCCAGAGATCAGACACTGGTGTTTGCATTAAAGATGCCCTCATTCCAGTATGAAGGTTTACAGGCATGAGAAGATTATTTAGGAAATAGAGAATGAAGATCTCTTCGTGTTCCACAACAGAGCCCCTCTCTAGTGATGGCAACACTCATGCCCACTTGATGCATATCTCTCTGTATTAAGTACATGACAGTGCTTGATAAACACTGACAGACTTTGACAGTCTATTACACTTCTGGATGTACCCTCTAATACCTCAAGCAAACTAGGTCAATATACCAGGTTAAGTTAACCACTTTCTCTGCTTTTTAAACCACTTTGGGCCCTAGCTGGTATGGCTCAGTGGATTGAGTGCCAGCCTGCAAACTGAAGGTCCACTAGTTCCATTCCCAGTCAGGGCACATGCCTGGGTTGTGGGCCAGGTCCCCAGTGGCGGGGCGCAAGAGGAATCACACATTGATGTTTCTCTCCCTCTCTTTGTCCCTCCCTTCCCCTCTCTATAAACAAACAAACAAACAAACAAAATAAACTGCTTCTGAGGCTATTCCAGGTTACCTTGACTGACCTTGAATGATCCTCAGGTTTTCATCAGCAGTATATTTGTCAGCTGTCCCCAGCACAGGTTTCATCCACAGATGACTCATCCATCCAAAGCTGATTACTCCTCACCTTTTTATATGCAGTCTTTTCCTTCTGCCTATAATGATGCCCTGCCTTCCCTTTCTTTGCCAAACTTTTACTCATCTTTTGGATTTCAATCCTAGATTTCATTTACTCTTGGGTTCCCAGAGGCCATACATAGTACAGACTCACAAAAAATTGTTTGGTGAAATAAACTGACTTTTTAGTTCCATTCTTCTTCTTTATTACAAAGAGCTCAGTGGTAGTGGTTGTGGGGCAGGTTGTTTCTAGAAAGTCAAGGTGGAGAGTTTGAGCATTAACTGGGTGATGATGAAAGTGTGCTAGAAGATGAATATGATGATAAAATCTATGATTTAGGAAAAGTTATTTTCATGGTATTGAGGAAGAAGAAATTAGATTTGGGCAGAGACTGAACATGAATGAACAATTAAAACAGTGACAATATTTATCCATGAGGGGTTTCTAGGAATCATTTGAGATGCTATATCAATACTGGCTCTCACCCTCCCTTCTCTCCTTTCAATTCTGGTATGTCACACACATATCAATGTGATAATCAATCAATGGGTTAATTCTGACTTGTGCCAGGCCCTGACTTTGGTTAATAATCACTGCCATGCACTTGGTACAGAGGGGAGTCTGCCCTATTCCTGAGGTGCAAGGAAAGAAACTTCAAGCCTATTGTAAAAGTCTAGATGTGAAGTGCTGGAAACTCGAGGTGTGATTGTTATATATTTATCCAGTTTAAATAATGATTCCACTTTTATAACTCAGACTTTGCTGGTAGCAAAGCAAAACTTCTAATGAATGATAACAAGTGGTTATCTTAAAAGCTCGTTACCTAAGTTCCTATTGATTTCTAGTGAAGGCAGCTAGGCCTTGATTATTTATTGCATTTGTTGTATACAGTGATCTTTTACTGAATGTGTGACAAATAATGCAGTATGCTACTAGTGGTCTAGTAGTTTTCTTTGGAAAAATTATCTATATTGTTTTTGTAGGCATTCAGCAAGTTAAACATTTTTTCCTTCTATCTCACCACCCAGTAATATGTTAAACCGAAAATTAATGTCATGCTTCATTCTCTAAGTTGTATTTTCTCATAAATGGGTGGGGCCTTCCTACCATGAATGAGCCAAATAATATTTCTTTGGCCAAAATCAGTTAGTTATAAAGTCTTGTCATTGCCAATCCAGGTTTTTCATTTCTAGTTTCTAGCTTCTTTAGATTCTTCTAATACCAATAGTTGGTATTAGAACACTCTCCTTTCCAGGCATCAGGTAAGAGAGAGAACAAATATGTGAGCAAGCCTGAAACCTGAGGTTTAAATTTTGGTGTGTATAATCCATTCTCTTTAATGGCAGTCTGACTAAAGAACCAGTCGAGACAGGTCTATCTATATATCTTCCTTAAATACAGACTCAGGTGTCCCCTGGTATGCAAAACAGATACTATAGTGTATAGAAAATCATATGTAAAGGGAATTTTCAATTAGAAAAACTTGAAAGTTCTGATGAGCCATTAAGATTTGGTGAAAGTTCTGATGAGCCATTAAGATTTAATCCAGTAGGAATTTATAGGCTGTTAATGTCAAATTTGGAATTAAGTGAAGCAATTTGGAAATGGGGGGAAAAAACCAGAATATTTGACAAATCAATCTCAGAGGCTATCCCTTTCCTTTATTAGGCCTCGGGAACAACATCAGTGCTATCAGCCTGTATCTGATGTGGGAAGTAGGGTATGAAGAAAAATGTATAGCCATTTGCAATGTACAATGATTCATTTCTTCAGAATTGAGAAGAACTTACTCTAAAATCCAAGTTGGGGGCGAGAAGAGAACACCACAGGTGGAGAGGGAGTAGAACAAGTACACTTACAGGTTAGAAATAATGTACCGAATCAAGAGCTTTTAAGTCTCTAACAGGCAGAGTATGGATGTTAAAAATCGCAGCAGTAGTACCTACTTGGGGAAGCTGATGAATTTCCTTGGACAAATGCACACAAAGATGCTGGGTTGAGTTGCCGAAGATCCCTCACCCACACTCTAGGGCTATATAAGAATCCTGGTGGAGAAACCTTGATACCAAATGATATTAATAATAGGGGAGATTGGAGGGGCTGTGGTGGAGGGAAGAGTGAGTATACAGGAACTCTCTGTACTTTCTGCTCAATTTTTCTGTAAACCTGAAATTGCTTTAGAAACACACACACACACACACACACACACGTGCACACACAGAAAAAAGGCAAAGGGGAAATATGACAAAATGTTAGCTAGATTGTATAATCCATAAAATGGTGATTAAATACTTCCAGCCAAGTTGGAGGTGTAGGTAGATACACTTTGCCTCCTCGCACAACCAGAAGAAGGATAACAACAAATTTAAAAACAAAAAATTATTACAATTGCCAGAAAATTGAACTGTATGTAAGTCCAACAAACAAGGAGTTAAAAAAAACATTCATCCAGGCTCATAGGACAGGCAGACACAGGCAGCCAGGGCAGAGAGGACTCCTGGCAAGGCAGGGGCTGGATGATCTGAGTGGGCCAGGTAGCAACTGGCTGAATGGGCAGTCCCATTCAAATGCTGATAAACTGGGAGGAACAACTGGGGCATGAGACAGACCTTGAAACCCAGGGTTCCAGTGTGGGGAAATAAAGCCTCAAAGCCTGTGACTGAAAAAACCTGTGGGGTTGAGGCAGTAGGAGAAACTCCCAGCCTCAAAGTACAGTTAGTTGCAGACACCCAGAGGGTCCTAGAATGTACACAAAACCACCCACCCAGGAATCAGCACCAGAAGGGCTCAATTTGCTTGTGGGTAGCAGAGGAAGTGACTGAAAGCCAGCTGGGAGCCAAGCAAGCAACATTGTTCCCTCTCAGACCCCTCCCCCACAGATAGTGCCACAGTGCAGCAACTTGGATTGTCCTGCCCTGGTGAATACCTAAGGTTCTGCCCCTTACTACATGACAGGTGCGCCCAGACCAAAAAATATGGCCCAAATGAAGGAAAAGATCAAAACTCCACAAAAAAACACAACTAAGAGATGAACAGATAGCCAACCTATCAGATGCACAGTTCAAAACACTGGTAATCAGGATGCACACAGAAATGGTTGAGATTGGTCACAAAATAGAGGGAAAAATGAAGGTTTTGAAAAGTGAAATAAAAGAAAATGTTCACAGGGAACCAACAGTGATGGGAAGGAAACTGGGGCTCAGATCAATGGTTTGGAGCAGAAGGAAGAAATGAACATTCAACTAGACAGGAATGAGGAAACAAGAATTTAAAAAAATGGGGGGAGGCTTAGGAACCTTTGGGACAATTTTAAACATTTAAACATCTGAATCATAGGGGTGCCAGAAGGAGAAGAGGAACAGCAAGAAATTGAAACCTTATTTGAAAACATAATGAAGGAGAACTTCCCCAAACTGACAAAGGAAATAGACTTCCAGGAAGTCCAGGAAGCTCAGAGAGTCCGAAAGAGGCTGGACCCAAGGAAGCACACACCAAGGCACATCATAATTACATTAGCCAAGATTAAAGATAAGGAGAGAATCTTCAAAGTAGCAAAAGGAAAGGAGACAGTTACCTACAAAGGAATTCCCATGAGACTGGCAGCTGGTTTCTCAAAAGAAACTTTGCAGGCAAGAAGAGGCCGCAGGAAAGAAGTATTCCAAGTCAGGAAAGGCAAGAACCTACATCCCAGATTGCTCTATCCAGCAAAGCTATCATTTAGAATGGAAGAGCAGAGAAAGTACTTCCCAGATAAGGTCCAGTTAAAGGAGTTCATCATCACCAAGCCCTTATTATATGAGATGTTAAAGGGATTTATCTAAGAAAAAGAAGAAGATAAAAAATACAAACAGTAAAATGACAACAAACACAACTATCAACAACCAAACATAAGAAAACAAAAATAAAAATGAACTAAGCAAATAACTAGAACAGAAAGAGAATCACAGAAATGGAGATCACATGGAGGGTTATCAGTGGGGAAGGGGAGGGGGAGAATGGGGAAAAGAAGCAGGGAATAAGAACCATAAATGATAGGTAGAAAATAGACAGGGGGAGGTTAAGAATACTATGGGAAATGGAGAAGGCAAAGAACTTATATGTGTGTGCCATGGACATGAACTAAGGTTGGGGAATGATGGTGGAGGCAGGTACAAGGTGGTGGGGGGGAATAAAGGAGAGAAAAATGGGACAATTGTAATAGCATACTCAATAAAATATATTAAAATTAAAAATTTTCATCTTAAAAAATGGTGATTAAATAAATACCATATTTGGACTATAAGATCCACATTTTATCCCCCCAAATTTGGGTGGAATAATGGTTGTTAATACTGCTGTTGAGTTCTGTTTACATTTACATTGGTGAAATATTATGTTATTTATGTTATTAAATATTTTACCACATTTTTGCTTCACATTTTTTCACCTATTTTCCTCCTCTAAAATCTAGGTGCATCTTATGGTCCAAAAATTATGGTACTCAGATTATAGACTCAGATGGTCTGGGATCAAATTCTGTCTCCTTTTCTTATGGCTTAGGCAAGTTACTTTAGCTTTCTGTGTTTCACTTTCCTCATCCATTAAAATAGGAATTATACCATTATTTACCTCCTAAGGTTTGTTGTGAGCATTTAATTATTTAACACACATATTGTGCTTAAAACAGTGCTTAGAACATAGTATTATCATCTCTGGAGGGGTGGAATTGTGATTCTGATTTACTTCTCCACGTTTACTAATATTTCTCCAATAAATATATGTTATTTTGATTCTTATGGAAAGTTGTATATACATGTATAGGTTTTGTACATATATTATTTTGATACTTATGAAAAGTTATATACCTGTATAGGTTTTGTACATATATGGAAAAATATGTGTTTACAGGCTTGCTGAAGATCCCCTGTCATGCTAATGTGTCAGTGCCTTGTCCTACTTAACAGGTAGCTGACTCTGATGTGGTGTTCACCATAATCACTGGGGAATCAGAGAAAAACATACTCACAACAACTCAAGAGGGACCGACTAGCTTGCTGAAAATCCAACATAGACTAATATTTTAATCTAAGATTTTAATTTCCTTAAAGTACAAACCTCCAAAGATTAATAAAATCTCAGTTTGGATAGCTTACCATAGTCATTAACAATAGACCACTAAAAAAAAGATGTGGTCTGTAAGACACTTTAGAGGCTCACAAAGAGGAACAGCTCAGATCTGTGGCTCAGCTGCAGTCCCCTTTTTAGCCTAGCAGAAGGGCTCCTTGAAGACATAATGCAGAGGCAGAGACACAGCAAAATTAACAAAAGCAGCAAAATTAACAAAAGAATCTGAGAGAGACTGAGATGGTCCCCCTCTGAGCTCTCTTGGCCTCACATATTTATCCCTTTAGTAGCAGCTATTACCTCATATTGCAATTGTCAGCCAACTTGTCACCCCCCATCCCCTGGAGTGGCAGCAACTGTTGATAGCCAAGAATGCTCAGTACAGAGTTGTAGGTTGTGGGAAGGTGTCTCCGTATGCACTGTTGTTTGTTTGTTTTAATTTGGGGATAATGTGTATGATCGTTGTTTGGTGGAGAAGAGGAAGGAAAGAGTAGATTGCTGTGGCTTTAAAAGTGTTTGAAACCACTGATGTAGATGTTGTCTTAGGATTCTTCTAGACTAAACACTCAGAATCTATGAGACAGACTAGAGATTTAAATGGGAGAGACATGTGATAGTGCCTAGTAGGATGCCTGGCACACAATGGGCCCTCAGTAGGGTGAATCCAAACCTGAAAAGGAAAAAGTGAAAGGGATGAATTTGACAGAAAACTCAAAATACAGTGGTTTATACAAGGAGGGGTTCACTTCCCTCTCTTGTGAAATATTGTGGAGTAGCTGGCAGACCTGGAATCACATGGTGGTCCCACTCTGTGAAGTCCTCAGGGACCCACGCTCTTTCCAGCTCTGCTCTGCCAGTGCAGGTCATTGTGCCTGTAATTTTCATGGTCAGAATCGGGGACTAGAGCTCCAGTGCGTCTGCAGTTCAGGCACACCCACAGTTCAGGCAGCCATTGGAGAAAGGCACACAGAAAAGGGAGCAAAGCCAGGTGCCTGCAATTTAAAGAAAGGTTTCCTGAAGCCTGCACACATCACTTCCTCATTGGCCGGTGCTTACTCTGGTGGTCACACAGAGATGCAAGGGAGCCTAGAAAGTGGGGTCTCCAATCTGCATCTGCCATAGTCCCAGCTAAAATGTGGGGCTTCTTCCCTTACAATACTGAGGGACAAGGCAGGATTAAACGCTGGGAGAGAAGCAGCACCTGCCACCATGGAGGACAGATTGCCTGTAATCCAGGCCTCAGGGCCACTTTCTCCTTAGCACTGCTCTTTCTCACTCTCTAGTGTAATACTCACACTGTTCTGCATTTGACCAAAAATTTTCACATACATGAACCATTTTTAATTTATTGCATTTTGTTTATACCAATATTAAAAAACTATATGCTTCTTGTTAAAACATTCTATGACATATAAGGTAAATATCTCTATTGTGACCATCTCTCAAGAGTTGACGACTATCATCAGTCTGGTGTTCTACCAAGTCTCTTTTTATCAGGATGCCCTGAAGAGCTGCTGCTGGCCTTAGGAAGTTCCCTATAATCCATATAAAAAGGGCTCTAAGCTCTGTGCCCAGCATTCAGTGATAGTTACTTAAACTGTCAGACAACATTCTCCCCATACCTACTTCTTGCTATCTTCTCCCAGCCCTCCAGGTCTTCACTGAATCCCTACCTAGCCCAACTGGTTCAGAGCTCTGGACTCAGTTGCTCTGGGTAAAGCAAGTTGTCACCTTGGTTTTCATTTCTCCATCTTGGATCAGGTCTTTGACCAGGTAACTGTCAGGATAGCACATTTCCCATGACCCTGTCTTAACCTGTGCTGAGCCTCCTTTCCTAGCACTGCCCCACCACCTAGACAAACTGGTTTGTCCTTTCCTGCATGGACTGTGTCTGCATCACAGCAGCAATGGTGATTGAGTGCTTGCCACATGCCCGGCACTGCACTCTGCTCTTCTCAGCTGCACAGCTATTAAATACGGCTTCACTAATACTGCCAGGCTCTGGGAAATACTGCTTCTGTCGATGGAAGCTGAATGTTGGAGCATGGCAAACTTATTTGTTGTATGTTCTTAGGCAAATTACTTAACCTCTAAGAGGATTATTGATACATACAAAGTTGTGGTGAACATTAAAAGAGGTAAGCACTTAGCTCTGTGCCTGATACATTGTGTTATCAATTAATGGTAATACTCTCTTAATAGACAAAACGTAATTCAGTCCTGTCTGATGGGAGAGTAGGTTATTTTAGAGCCCTGAGATTGCATGTGAGTGGGGTGAGGAGGAGTTTCACCTTTGTACCTCCAGGTGTTCTCCCTTCAGCTGCCAGTTTTACTTCTACAACTGGTCTGTAAACTTTATATTTTCATTTTTTTCATTACTTTAAGATTCTTGATTTAATTGCAGTAGTAAACTGAGAGTTTTTTTCATTGCTGTGCCTTGTTCCTGTTTTGGGCTCGTAACACTTGGGATTATCATATGTGCCAGAATCTTTCCATATATGAATGTTTTGTATGCTTAGGTAATAAGCAAGGGAAGAAAGGATTTTACAGAATCACAGATCTAGTCTTAATGGGAAAAGAGTAGGAGAAACAGCAACCAAAAGAGGAGAGAATTGAAACTGTATCTTCACCTAGTTTATAGGTAAGAGGGAGCATGCGTCATTAGAGTGTGTTAACTATAATGTGCATCTTTTTTTTTTTTACAAGTATCTCAGAATCTACACATTTAAATTAGTACATTCCTTCAACTTAGTGATTTTGGGAAGCTATTTGGTTTTCCAACAACCTGACTACTTTCAAATGCTGTCAACCTCCATCTCATTTCTCCTCTACCATCCAGGTTCTACCTGGGAAGATGTTGTTCCTTGTGAGGACTCTACCCACCCCAACCCTTACTCCGAATGCTGGTTGAAACAGGAAGTAAACGAGGACCTCTGAGCTCACCGCAGGATGGAACGTTTGGTTTAGTTGAGTGCCTTTTCGGTGCCAGGTGCCGTGCCAGGGTCTGGGCTTGCAAGATGAATGTACACAGCCCCTGACCAAAAGGGCTTTGTAGGCTAGTGGGGAAAGGGCTGATCTAAAAGCCTGTACACCAAGACTATACTTTCAGGGACCATTTCTATAGTTTGTAAAAGCCCATACACCTGTTCTCCCTCTTTGTGAGGGATAAAATTTCCAAGCGTTCATGCAGTAGAGAGCAAGTACTGGGAGACCTGTTTATATTGACATAAAACGCACACTCTGGTTCCTGAAACACCTTTAAAGTTGTCCTAGAACTCCTCTGATTCTTGAAAGTTTGGCTGAAATCCAACCCAAGATAACCTGGGTAAATACTATGATTGTGGAGCACTTTGCTCCAGCTAGAGTCAAGTTTACTCAAATGGGCAGCCACTGGTACCTCTCTTTTAAAGCTCCTGAAAAATGGAAGCAATGTGAAATGGCAATTTTTATTTTATTTTTAAAAAATATTTATGTATTTATTTTTTAGAGAGAAGGAAAGGGAAGAAGAAAGAGAAGGAGAGAAACATCAATGTGTGGTTGCCTCTTGCATGCCCCACACTGGGGACCTGGTCTGCAACCCAGGCATGTGACCTGACTGGGAATCAAATCAGGAACCCTTTGGTTTACGGGCCCATGCTCAATCCACTGAGCTATACCAGCCAGGGCTGAAATGACAATATTTATTTGTTTACTTATTTTAAATATTTTATTTATTTATTTTGTGAGATCCAGGAAGGGAGGGAAAAAGAGGAGAGAAACATCAATGTGCCTCTCGTACACCCCCAACTGGGGACCTAATCCACAACCCACACATGTGCCCTGACTGGGAATTGAACTGGCGACCCTTTGGTTTGCAGGCTGGCACTCAATCCACTGAGCCACACCAGCCAGGGCTGAAATGGCAATTTCTAAAAGAGCAAAAACTTCAAAGTGTCTTTGAAACAATTTCCAACCTCCTTTATTTACAGAATAATAGATTTAACTTTGGTATGAATTATTTTGGTATCAATGACATCAAACCAATCATACCAGATCAATTCAGTGGATAAAAAGAGCTTTCAAATTATTGAGAATTTGTTGTTGTTGTTGTTGTTGTTGTGTGTGTGTGTGTGTGTGTGTGTGTGTATACATCTTATTGGCTTTATACTAACATTCTAAAAATTAGTCCTTAGATCTTTGTTTCCCAGAATAATTTGTATCACATTTACTGGGAACTTTAGTGCATGTAGCTAAAGCAACTGGATTAATTTAAATGGTCACAGCCATGAAGAAGAGATAGAGTTGCATAATTGTTCAGAGTACATTGTCTAGCCCTGACCGCTATAGCTCAGTTGGTTGGGTGGTGTCCCATAGAATGAGGAATCACTGGTTCGATTCCTGGTTGGGACACATGCCTGGGTTGTGGGCCAGTCCCCATTTGGGGTGTGAGTGAGAGAGAAATAAATGGTCAGTGTTTCTCTCTCACACATTGATGTTTCTTTCTCCCTCCTTACCCTGATCTCTAAAAATATATAAATAAAATATTTTAAAAAAGAGAGAGAGTACATGGTCTGGAGCTTCCCTGTCAGGATTCAAGTCCCCTCTCTGACACTCATTATCTGTTTCATATTGGGCAAGCTACAATACTTGTCATGGGCTGAATTATGCCCCCCCCCCAAATTCATGTATTGAAGTCCTAATCTTTACTACCTCAGAATGTGACTATTTGGAGATGAAGTGTTTAAGGAAATGAGATCATTCGGGTGGAACCAAATAAAGCACGACTGGTTTCTTTATAAGAAGAAATTTAGACACAGACACACACTACAGGAAGATGGTCATCTGCAAACTAAGGAGAGAGACCTCAGGACAAAACAAACTGCCAACACTTTGATTTTGGACTTCTAGCCTCCAGAACTGTGAGAAGATAAATTTGTGTTGGTTAAGCCTCCCTGTTTGCGGTACTTTGTTATGGCAGCCCCGGGAAACTATAGTCAGACCTTGGTACTAGTCAGCTTCAGAACTCATCAAACCCAGTACTATTTGCATTTTGACAAGAAAAAATGTTTCAGCACTTGGCTCTTGCTCACCACTCACTGCACTTACTAGAACTTGTATGAGTCATGACACCAGCTGTAAGAGAAAATGCTTCATCAATTGTCACTTGCTTGCCACTCGGAACGAATTAACAAGTACGGAGGTATCACTGTAATACATTGCTCAAATTCTCTATGCTTGCTTCTCCATCTATAAAAAGGGAATAATGCTTACTTCAAAGGATTGTTATGAAAATCAAGAGAAGTAGCAAATATAAAGCACCTGGAGATGTCCTGACCCAGAGTAAGACTGCTCCATAGTAGCAGCTGTTATCATTTATCAGACACTTACCATGTGTCATACCTATTATATATGCTGTCAAATTTTTCACTTCCTAACTCCCCTCTGAGCAAGTATTAGTATCCCCATTTTGCAGAGAAGGAAGCTTGAATTTAGAGGTTTCAGCAAGCCTAATCACATTTAATATTAACCTCCCACAATGGAGATGTAAAAATCAAATAGTACTATACATAAATGCAAGCAACTCAAGTTATTAAAGGTAAAACAATATGATGTCAGCTGCCAGCATGGAGAGAGAGAAAGGACAGGAATAGATAGTGTGGACTGGTGGCACCTTTGCATTTGTATGCCATGAACTCTGCACTGGCAGCAGAGAAGAGCCATAGAAAGAGATGTGATTATCTGCATATTTTATAAAGACCATTATCATGGTAGTGGAACATAGCCTCGGGGGTAAGGGAAGCATAAAGTTGGGGAGACTAGTGTCATGCCATTATAATAACCCAGAGGGTTATAGTAAATATTCCAGCCAGGGTGGAAAATGTGGATATAAAAGAGAACAGAGATGAGATACTAAGTAGGTAGAAGCAAGATGACACAACATTTATTATATGGTTCAGGTGGTTTCTGGCTTGGCCAGGTGGTTGGATAGGTAGTAGTGCCAGTTGCCAAGCTCAGGATCACAAGATTAGGGAGTAGGTTTGAAAGGGATGATGATGAGTGCAGTTTATAGGAAATTGAACTTGAGAGTCTAGGTAGAACCATCCAGAACAGGATTAAACATACAGGTCTGCAGTTCAGGTTCCCATCAAGCCCTGGAGTTAGAGATTTGAGATGATAGCACAGATCATAAGGACAATATCTGGAGATGGAAAAGAAGTAAAGGAAAGCATCCTGGGGAGTAAGGCTCAACATTTGGGAATAAGGCCCTGTAGTAGACCCGTCAGGGTAAAGAGAGAGTAGAGTCACAGGCACCAAAGGAGGAGACCTTGTCAAGATTGTGAAGAGTGGGTGGTACCATTTGCCACAGAAGTGAGTGAGCTGAGGGTGGAAAAGTGTGCCAGGGACTGAGAGTTTAATGTTCATTCATGACCTTTACCAGACAGTTTCAAAGAAGAGGTGGGGGTGGAAGGCAGATGACAGTGAATTGAAGAGGGAGTAGAAAGTACAGACAGAGTGAAAATAGGTCACAAGGAACTTAGGTGATTAAGAAAAGTGAGAGAATTAGACAGGATCAAGAGTAAGCTTTGGTTAAAACATAGTACTAACAATTCTATCTCATGGGATTCAAGTCCCCATGGGAGACAATTAATAGTCTCTTTTTGAAAGCCATAGTTAATAAATGCTAACGCAAGGTAACCATTTAGTAAATGGATAGTCTATATTTCACTCACTCCCCTGTGATTTTGGATGGTCTTAAAGGGTTGTGATAGCTCTGTTGATTGCCTATTCAACAGCTATTGTCCCGCTTTCCTTGCTAATAGAACTCAATTTTATGGTGTGGCAGTTTGCCCAGCCCATAGTATAAGTTGTGGTTGCTCTGAGACAATGCAATGCTGTTTCCCTTTGCCAGTAACTGGTTTCCGGTGTGTGTATGACCCAGTGCTAGCCAATGGGAAACTTGCTGCAAGCTTCTAGAGAAGATTTTCTCCTTGCCTCCCAATCCCCAAAAAAAGAGAAAAGTGGGGAAAGTCCTTTTTCACCTTCCATCTGGTTTAGGACAAATATAACTGTAAGGAAGTTCCACAAAGTTCTGATTTTTCCAACAGTGATTCCTTTGATGCAATCTTAGAAAGTCAAAATTTTAAAGAAATGAAGTATTTATTTATGTATTTATGTATTTATTTATTTAAAAATGAAGTTGTTAGATGTTCCTGCTTTGCACATTGCCTAAGCAGACTTTTAATTAGCTTATTATACAACCTAACACCTACCTTCAGCAAATGGACTTGTATGAGCCTTAGTTTCCTCTTTGGTATCTTGCAGGTAGGTGAGGATGGCCACTAAATGTGCCTATGGTGAGAACTAAGACAGCATGTGTAAAAGTGCCTACCATAAAAATGATGTGCCCCACTCCTCTATTCCTACACCCTCCCAGGAGAGACTAGGAATGGCCAGGGCCATGGGTAAATTACTGGCAACCAATCTCCTCCCTAGGGGCCCCTGAGAGACCTGGATGCCACCCCTCACAGATCCAGGTTACCCATTGGCTGCCAGTGCCTGACAGTTTATACATATACAAGTCATATACAGCCTGCTGACTTCCTCCTGTGGTCTGCCTGACTGAGCACCTTCCCCAGAGCGTCCTGGACTGTTAGTTTGTTGAGCCCTGTACATACAGAGGGACCAAGCCTTGTACCCCATTCTGCACTAGGCCTATAGCTGTCCGATTTCCCCAGCTCTTGCCAGCCTGTTCCTAGCTTATGGCCCTGCCTACTACCCAGGCAGCCACATTTTCCTGGGCCTCAGTCTGGCCCTGAATTACAGGAGGTACTTGGTAGCCACCCCACTTTCTGACCAATAAGCCACAAAATACTCTGTGGCCAGAAGGTAACATCAACTGAACTCATACCCTGTGCTACTGTGACATTCCCCGGCAGCAAGATGACAGGGTGTCTCTGTTCATCTGTCTCTCTGTTCATCCTCAGCTTGGAAAGACAGTGCTGAGTAGTGAGGAGAATGTATACTTTGAATGAAGACAAAAATGCAAATCCCATCTTCAGTACTTAAGAGCAATTTTAGTCTGACCAAGCTCTAACTTTTAAATAATAACAATAGTAATAATGGTACCTAGTATTTATTGATTGCTTATTTCTCTGCTACACACTTTACAATATATTTTCTCAATTCTCTCAGCTACCTTATTATATTAGGGAGTTTTATTATTCCTCCATTTTACAGATGAGGAGCCTGAGACATGGAGAGTTAAGTAACTTGCCAAAAGTCAGGAGTGGGTAAGAAAAGCTAGATGTGCTTGATTCTGGAGTCCAGACTCGTTGGGACTCAACTTCCTTATCTGTGCATATGCACAATAATAGCAACATCATAGAACCAATCAAGAATAAGAGACATAACTTCTACATGGTCCCTATTAGATGCCTAGAGTTGCTAGTTCCCATTTCTGTCCCCCCTTTTAAAGGAATCAACATAGACCATTAAGACAATGTGCTATCAGTAAAGATTTGTCCCCAAGGCAGACATTCTCTGAGATTAACTGATTTGCAGGAATTGCTGTAATTACTTTGGAGGATCCTTCATCAGCTCTTTTGAAGGAATTCTTGCAGATGCTAGTTCCTTTTCAATCCAGCATATTGGACACGCAGAAACACCATAGGCTGTTTTTATGCTCTAGCACTTCTGACATCAAATGTGTGGGTTTTTTCCCCTCAACACAAACTATTCTCTACTTCTCCAGATACCAACTGGGCATCCTACTATGTAACCCAATTCTGACAATAACTACCTTAAGGTTAATGTCTCAGTCCCACAAGACTCCCCCACACTTCAGACACGAGTTGCAAGTCACCCGTCTCCTGTTTCTGACTGGCTATGAATTCTGGGATCCCAATGACTTCATATCCTTGGGTTTAATAAGGATATTAAACTTGGTAGAATGGCTCAAAGAACTTAGGAAACACTTTGCTTACTATTACTGGTTATTATAAAGGTTATAATTCAGAAATAGCAGAATGGAAGAGATGCATAGGACAAGGTATGATGTGGGACATGGAGCTTCCATGTCCCCTCTGGGACCTCCAGCTTCTCACCACCTCAGTGTGTTCACCAACCCAGGAACTCTCCAAACCTTGTGATGTAGGAGTTTTTAATGAAGGTTACCTTATGTAGGCCATATTGACCAAATCACTGACCACTGGTGATTAACTTAATCTCCAGCCCTTCTCTCCTCCCTAGATGTCCAGGGCTGGGACTGAAAGTTTCAGTCTTCTAATCACATGGTTGGTCTTCCCAGCCCCCATTCTGAAGCTTCTGGGAGCTGAGCAATCCAGAGTTGTCAAAGTAATACACCAAAGGCACCTTCGTCATTTGGGAAATGTCCAGGATCTTAGAAGCTCTGGTGCCAGGAACTAGAGACAAAGACCACCTACAGATTTATTTTGTCTCAACAGCACACAACAACACTGCTGTTGAGAGTGATGTCGGCCAGAAGCACACTTGCTGTGAGAGACAGCCAACAGGTTGGGGTGAGGGCAGGACGCAGCCTGTTCAGCCAGGGCTATGAGGAGGACGGGAGTTCAGACACCAGTCTCATAGGAAGTTCCTCAGAGTTGACTCAAGTCAAGTCTGTAATTTAGAACCACACGTAAAAATTACTTTTTTCAGAAAGACTCAAAATTACTGAAATGAAACTTCTCTCCTCCCATAATGCCAAAGCAAAGTGCTCCTGGGCCCACCCACACTCTGGTCTCCACGTTCCCTTACAATCATTTAGAGGTTTGCTCCTTTCCCCTCTCCCCTTATTCATGTCTTTCCTGGCACTGTTAAGAATAGCATAATTTGGAGTGGTTTTCTTTCTTTCTTTTTTGGCCCATGTGAATTGTCTGTGGGTTTATTTCATCCCAGATGTTTTTCCTCAAATGCCTGTTGTAAGAAACCCAGAATTATTTTTAACATAATTTGGAAGCTTCCAAATAAAACAAATATCCTAATTGCCCATGGGTTCCTAAGTTACAAGTCCTTGCTTGGTGGTGAGGAGAACAGAAGACAGAAGCTAACAGGGCTGGCCCTAAGGACAAAGCAAGGCCTCTGAGGCTGACCCTGTGGGCTGGCCTATCTTTTCCTTCCCTTTCCCACTTATTAGACATTGTTATGGATTGAATATTCGCTCACCTTCCCAATTCATATGTTGAAGCCCTAGTTTCCCATATGACTATATTTGGAGATAGGGCTTCTAAGAAAGTTAGAAGATTGGGCTCTGATCCTATAGGATTAGTGTTCTTATAAGAAGCTCCCTTTCTCCATAAACCCTCAGAAAAAAGTCCATGTGAGGACTAAGTGGCCATCTGCAAGCCAGGAAGGCAACTCTCATCAGAAATTGAACCCTGCTAGACCTTGATCTGCGACTTCCAGCCTCCAGAACTATGTAAAAATAAGATTCTGTTGTTTAAACCACCCAGTCTGTGGCACTTTCTTATGGTAGCCCTAGCTGACTAATGCAGACACCAACCCCAGTGCCCTCTGGCTACTCTGGGGTACCCTACTTGAGCAACTCACTTTTACCCTGTGAAACATATCATATAGGTATCCTGTTGAATTTTGTCAGCCTCCTTTTTTCCTCAGAGCTAATCTGAGAGAGTGATTCATACATTAATGAGGACCCTTAATGCCTTAATCCATTGGCTCTCAACTCTGGCTGCATGTTAGAATCAGCTGAAAAACTAATTAAAATGCGTATTTCCAAGTCCTACGCACCCCAGATCAGGGGGTAATGACCTGTAAGCTGGATTTTTTTTAAAAATTCGTTTCTATTTTTTATTATAAAGGTAACAGGTACTCAGATTTTGTTGTTAATGTAAACGAAATTAATGTAACAACTATCCTTCACTCCTAAGGAGGTAGCACCATTAACAGTTTTGTGTGTCTCTTTTTAGAAGTTACCAGGACTTCCGGTCAAGATGGAGGCATAGGTAGATGCACTTTTCCTCCTTGCATAACCAAAAGGACAACAAATTTCAAAACATAAAATAACCAGAACTGCCAGAGAATAAAACTGTATGGAACTCTGACAACCAAGGAGTTAAAGAAGAAACATTCATCCAGACTGGTAGGAGGAATGGAGACAGGCAGCCAGGGTGGAGAGGACTCCACAAAGTGGTGGCTGGCACAGCAGGAGGTCTCACATTGGCATGCAGATAAACTAGAGGAACAACTGAGGAGTAAGACAGGCCACAAAACCCAGGGTTCCAATGTGGGGAAATAAAGGCTCAAAGCCTGTGACTGAAAAAACCTGTGGGAGTTGAGGCAGTAAGAGAAACTTCCAGCCTCAAAGTACAGTTAGTTGCAGATACCCAGAGGGTCCTAGAATGTACACAAAACAACCCACCCAGGAATCAGCACCAGAAGGGCCCAATTTGCTTGTGGGTAGCAGGGGAAGTGACTGAAAGCCCACTGAGAGCAGAGCGAGTGGCATTGTTCCATCTTGGACACCTCCCCCACATACAGCACCACAACACAGTCAGGTGTATTGCCCAGCCCTGGCCAATACCTAAGGCTCCACCTCTTACTATGTAACAGGTGTGCTGAGACAAAAAAAAAAAAAAATAGGACCCAAATGAAAGAACAGATCAAAACTCCACAAAAAACACAACTAAGAGATGAACAGATAGCCAGCCTATCAGATGCACAGTTCAAAACACTGGTAATCGGGATGCTCACAGAAGTGGTTGAGTATGGTCACAAAATAGAGGGAAAAGTGAAGGCTATGCAAAGTGAAATAAAAGAAAATGTTCACAGGGAACCAACAGTGATGGGAAGAAAACTGGGGCTCAGATCAATGGTTTGGAGCAGAAGGAAGAAATGAACATTCAACTAGACAGGAATGAAGAAACAAGAATTCAAAAAAATGGGGGGAGGCTTAAGAACCTCTGGGACAACCTTAAACATTTAAACATCTGAATCATAGGGATGCCAGAAGGAGAAGAGGAAGAGCAAGAAATTGAAACCTTATTTGAAAACATAATAAAGGAGAACTTAAAGGAAACAGACTTCCAGGAAGTCCAGGAAGCTCAGAGAGTCCCAAAGAAGTTGGACCCAAGGAAGCACACACCAAGGCACATCATAATTACATTAGCCAAGATTAAAGATAAGGAGATAATCTTCAAAGCAGCAAGAGGAAAGGAGACAGTTACCTACAAAGGAATTCCCATGAAACGGGCAGCTGGTTTCTCAAAAGAAACCTTGCAAGCAAGAAAGGGCTGGAAAGAAGTATTCCAAGTCAGGAAAGGCAAGAACCTACATCCCAGATTGCTCTATCCAGCAAAGCTATAATTTAGAATGGAAGGGCAGATAAAGTGCTTCCCAGATAAGGTCCAGTTAAAGGAGTTCATCATCACCAAGCCCTTATTATATGAAATGTTAAAGGGACTTATCTAAGAAAAAGAAGAAGATAAGAAATACAAACAGTAAAATGACAACAAACTCACAACTATCAGCAACCGAACCTAAAAAACAAACAAACAAAAAGATAAACTAAGCAAATAACTAGAATTAGAAAGAGAATCACAGAAATGGTGATCACATGGAGGGTTATCAGTGGGGGAGTGGGAGGAGGAGAGAGGGGGAAAAGGTACTGAGAATAAGTAGCATAGAGAATAGGTAGAAAATAGACAGGGGGAGGTTAAGAATAGTATGGGAAATGGAGATGCCTAACAACTTGTATGTATGACCCATGGACATGAACTAAGGTGGGGGAATGATGGAGGTGGTGATTATAGGGTGGGGGGATGGTGAGGGGAATAAAGGGGAGAAGAAATGGGACAACTGTAATAGCATAATCAATTAAATATATTTTTAAAAGGTTGCCTAAGTGCATCTTGTCAAATGATACGCTTATTTCTTATGCAAATATCATCAAATTATCACATTCTTTTCTTCATTTCCAATAAACTTTGGAGAACTTTCCACATCACTGCAAAGTGAGCACCCTCAGTCTTCCTAAGATTTGTCTTGCATGGTATGCTGTGGATGGCATTGGGGAGGGCCTACTGGACATATGACTCTTCCATGCGAGAGGAGTTAAGCCAGTACTAACTAAGATACCCTCTAATCTCAAGAACCTTAGGTCTTCTATTGAATTTCTTTAGCATCTGTTTTGTCTCAGAGCTAATCTTAAAGATTGCGTATAAGAGTGGGCACCCGCGAACTTCCCGGGGAAGAGTGAGTACCCCAGTCTGCCGGACCAAGGGAGACCTTGCCGTAGGTGCCCATGCCCCCAACCCGGTGAGTGTGTGGTTTTGGGGAAGACTGAGACCCCACGTCCGTGAACAAGGGAAGGGCTTCTGGACCTGGGGTGATTTAGAGCGGGCGCGCACCCCACCGGGATACCTGACTCTCAAATGGTGAACCCAGAAAAGACACAGCACTTTGCAGGTTCCTGAGGCCCACGGTGGTGGCAAAGGGAAGTGCGGGACCCCTCCCAAGCCCCGGGGGGTACACCGTGAACCCGGAGGAGAGGCAGGTGCTTCCCGACAATCTAGAGCCCACGGAGGGGAAGTTCGAGACTCTTTGCAATCCCCGGAGCACGCACCGTGAACCCGGAAGAGAGGCGGGTGCTTCACTGAACGTAGAGCCTGTGATGGCGAAGAGGGGCGTGACCCCTTGCCATCTCCGGAGCTTGGGCCCTGAGCCCAGACAGTGATTGTTTCTGGGAAAAGCGGGTGGCCAGCCCTGAGACTGACTGAGTTCTGACTGAGAAGGGTGAAAAGCATTCTAACCACCCCTCAGCCTGCTTGAGCGGGCAAAAGCAGAAAAACTGGTTTGGCCAGTTAGAAACCAACAAGAGGTTTTTTTTTTTTCCCTCTGTGTGTTGTGTGTGTTTTCTTCTTGTTTTTTCTTTCTTTCTTTTTTTCTTTTTTCCCCACTTATCCTGCTGTTGTTGTTTGATTGTTTGATTTTATCTTGTTTTTTTGTTTATTAAGCAACTTTTTATTTTTTAACTCTTATTATTTTTATATCTCTCAATTCCTTATGTTTCTCTTCCATGAACTATTACTTCCTAGTAATAGCATCCTAGTGCTATTACTTCCATTCCAAATCTATCTCTCCTTCAATCCATCTTCTGGTTTTTGTTTGTTTGTTTGTTTGTTTTTGCCTGCAAATTACTGCAAATTTATATTATCCTTTTCTCTCTTTTCTGACATTTTTTATTTCAATAGTATTTTGGTATTTTTTTTCTTTCTGTATAATCTTCTTTGCTTGGCTGGTTATACTGTCATTTGATAGGTTCCCCCTGTTATCTCATTCACAGGGTGTTGACAGTTTACTGTCCCTCACTTGGTTCCATTAGTATACCACTCAAGATTCTATACTCCTTATTCTTGTTATCTAGATCTCATAGAATCTGCCACAAGATTGTTGCTTCAATATTACTGTAAATAAGACTTATTCCACACACTTGTAAATACAACTTAACAGCCCTCACAGATCTCAGCTCACTTCACAATGTCCTAAACTCTATTAATGTAGGGGTTATTTCTATTCTTTTACACACTACTCCTATTTACTATTCTTTATTCCCACCTTACCTCAGAATCTGACCTCCCGCAGCCTCACAGCTTTCTAGATCCAACTAACAACCCTTTCCTCCCCAATAAGAGTCTTATCTTATTTCCATCCTTTCTAAAACGTGGATAGTGGGGTGGAAGATCACGGTTAACACTATACATAGCCAAAGGATCTCCCATCTCTTCTCTACTGGCTGCTACTGTAAATATCATAGAATACTGGCTTGCTGTCTTAACCCATTTTGCCCTACTCCTTCAACTGATCACAAAAAAGAGTAGGGGGAAGCTGTGAACACCAGGATACCCAAAAGAGACTACACCACTGAATCTCAGAGGTATTCTACCACAGAAGTTCACACCATAAACACAAAGAACCAGAACAGATCAAGTTAAGAAACAGAGGTTAACAAGAAGAGTCTCAGGAACAATGAGAAGACAAAGAAACAATCTGCAAATGAAGGGAAAGGAGGAAGCCTCAGAAGGAATGCTAAATGAAATACAGGCAACTCAACTA